>JAADWT010000980.1:0-12328 GCA_023336285.1 Pythium grandisporangium
CCCCCCCCCCCCCCCCACGGCACAATAGACTCCGCAATGATCAGTGGAGCAAAGTGGACTTCATTTCAAGTACTTTTGCCTACAACTTTCAATGCGTAGGAGTACGGTTGCTCACGGTGGGCCATGCGGTCGGTATGAACGCTAGGGGGGAGGAGAGGTCATCTGTGTATCAACGACGCCTTGCGCGTCGACGTTGGTACCATATCCTCGCGGCGTTGCATATCTCGGTTCGTAGTGCGTCGATGAAAGCACTTACGACGGCACCGACACAGACAGCGACGACAAACGGGGCCAGCGTAATGAAAGTCCAGCAGCCCATGAAGGCCTCCCGGAAGGTAAGGTACATCCCCTTCATGCACGGCAACCACCCAAACGAGACCACTGTCAACACCACGGTGATGAGAAATGCTGGGACCCCAAAGATCACGATGAAGATGCGTCGCAACACAAACCACCATAGCTTTTGCATCAAGCTCTGCTGTTCCACGTCGTTCATTTGCTGGCCACCGCAGCCACCGAGGCTTAACCACTGTAAAAGACAATGCAATGGTCAATAGGCAAGGATCGGTAAGAAGACCATCCAACATGGCAGTCCTTGGACTCAATTCAAGCAAAGCGTGGCTGCTGCTCGCACCTGAAAATGGGTCGGGGTTGTTGAGCGGTTCACGATGGCGCCGCAGATCCAGCAAAAGTCCGTATTGCAGGCTACACACCGCATGTGATTACATCCCCCTAGTAGACCATCCAAGCCGACATCCCCACCGACAACACGTTACAATCCAGGTGCAAATCGCACGAAAGACTTCCCACCCCCAATTGCTCCACGACAAAACGTACCGCTCTTCTCGACATTACACTTGCAACCTGGACAGGGCTTGGAGATCTCGGCGATCACGCGTCGGTTCAGCTTGTCCACCTCCATCTGAGTCATCTCGTAATCGGCACATGAGCTGTCGACGTGCGCATTCCCGTGCGTGAAGCAGTACACGCGACGACACGCGTCACACACGCATTCCGGGTGCTGTGGGCCCTTGCAGATCTGCGAGTAGTCACAGTATGGGCACTGGCGCGCATATTCGTTTTCTCGGTTAAACTTGAACGTCACATACTTCTTCCAGACCTCAGGGGAGACGAGAAACGCGACTTCACTGGGCGCGACCACGGCACCACATGCTCTTCGTCGCAGTGGTGGTGGTGGCATAACGCCCTCCGTGGTGGTGGTGGTGGTGGTGGTGGTGGTAGTGGTAGCGGCGGCGGCTTCCTGTTCCTGAGCAATCTCTTCCTCCGTGGCATCGCGTTCATGGAAGCAGGTTGGGTACACGTGGCCATCAAGGATCTTGAGCTCGAGGTATTTCTTAAAGCAATCCAGACAGAAGCGGTGATTGCAGGCCGTGAGCTCAAACGACTGCGTCATTGGTACGTAATCATAGCAGATCTGGCAAAGGAAGGTCTCATCCATATCCAACCCCATGTACGATGCCGCGGCATACAGTAGCGCCGGAAGAGACTCGCGTTCACTAGTGGTCGAGGCACGTGGCAGTAACGGAATGCTCTTGTCATTGTTGCCCTGTTCCACAAGAGACCGACGGGAGCGAGTGGCCGTCACACTGCTTGATCGTCGAGTTTCGGCTTCTTCCTCACCAGAGGCGACCGGATGACTCATGCCCGTGGCGAGCAGGCGACTCAGTGAGAGCCGCGCTCTTCGCTCGCGAAAGACCTTGCTCATGGCTGTCCAGGGCGACCAGTTCTCGGCGTCTTCAGCCAGCTCGACAGCGATCGAGACCTGGTCCGCGGCCGCGTTCCCGCGCTTGATGCGCTCGTCCATCTGCTGCAATAACCGCTCCGTGCGGTGATCAAAGCGGCGCGAATCAATCTCCAGCATGAGGTAGAGCTCGTCCATGACCCATGTCCACTTGCGGCGCTCGGCGTCACCGCCATGGGGCATCTCGGTGAACCGCTCCTGCGCGTGGAGCAGCCTCTGAATGGATTGTACCATCTCAAACACGCTCTGTGGACTGGGGCATTGCACGACCGCCGACAGGAACAGCGCCTGCAGGTACATGGTCGCGTCCGCGGCCATCGTGGCCGCGAACGACGGTGTTGCGCGGTCCAGTTCCGCCAGGAAGACCCCCACGGCGGCACCGCGAGTGGCCGTCATGAAGGAGGAACCGTCGGGCAGAGGAGACAACCACCACCAGGGACTGAGAGCGCTCACCGCCTTCCTGCGAGGGGTGGCGCGGCTACTTGTGGTGGTGTGTGCGACGGCAAATTCACTCGCACCCCACCCCAGACAAGTGAAGGCGATGTGGCGCGTGATGTGATGTGATGCGACGTGATATAATGTGAGGTGATGTGTGTGTGTGGGGGGGGATTGGCAGGAAATGTGCGGAATAAAAGACGAGGGTGTTCGATAGTTTTCATTTCATTGCGATCCCGATTGTTGTCGTCGTCTTGGTTTGGTCCTTCTCTTCGCGTTCGCCTTTGCTTTCTTCGTCATCTTCTTCTTTTGCGACTATTAGTGCATCATCCTCTTGGTGAGTTTTTAGGAGAGCGCATACAACATCCGAGTGACTTGTCATTTTCGTTTTCTTTTCTTTTTTGTATGTGCTTTTTTCAAAAGTGAATCCAGAGGGTCGAGGAGTGAGTTTTCCATCCTTTCTTGCTGATTTCTTGGGCGGATGTTGTTGAAGGGGGGCTACTTTTGCATATCAACTTCAAGAGAGTGTATGGGTTCACTCTCTGGGAAATGTAGCCATGTTGGACAGGTGGAACCGGTCATAAACGGGACTGGCGGATGGAGAAGGTGGCGAGGAGCATGAAGGAAGTCGGCGGACACTGTCCGCCATCCGGAACTGAGGTTGAACAGGAAGCGTGGTTCTCATTCCTTCCCCTGCCACCATGAGCGTATATGTTATATATGGCTGTCGGTACGTATGGGGAGCATGGCTAGATCGGTGCGTGTGCTGGTGTGGCTGTAGGAACATGGTGAGGGTTGATGCTCACCTTGGATGATTTCACAGCTCAGTTGGTTCGGGAATCGCCACTAGGTAGTTCCTGGGTGAGAAACTGGCTCCACATGGGTGAGGACCAAGACGCTACGTACATTCTGGTCATGTTGGTGGAGGAGCTACTGCATGAACTATAGTCCAAAGTGTCCAGGAAATGGCGGCATTTTAACGCTGCAGCGGATGGTCTGGTGGAAGATTCCGGGAACCGAGGCGGCAGGATTCACGGCGTGCGGTGCGGCAAGTGGACGGACGCGTGTTCGGCGGAAGAAGAAAAAAAAGAATAGATTTGGGTTGGGAGCGCTGGTCAGTGACCAGCGCTCCCAACCCAAATCTATTCTTCTTTTCGTCCCTGACCACAGGTCAGGGACGTAATCCTTGCTTGTTCAAGAAAATCCACACCTTCGTTTCTGATTGAGCCGGATAAGATGTGAATGAGGGCTTGCTTCGAAATCCCATTAACCCAAAGCGAGTGACGAGCAAGGTTGTCCAACGGTGATATCCTTGCAGATCTGGGGATAACTGAACAAAGAGTGTTCGCAGCATCGTTCTTCCATGGAAATAGTGTGCGTTTGATAGTCAACCCGCTATCAACACAAAGCCGACAGCCGTGCACTTGATGCCGGCAGTGCGCTGGGTAGAACCCCATCTACTGAGTTTATCTATCATGCCCAACATTGGTTAAGAATGACCAGCTCCGTTTTGTTCGCCAAGGTTTGGACCCATGGGTGATGCCATCGAGAAATTATAATCTCAACTCGTTCGGCGCCGATTTTATCAAAACACTTTTGTTAGTTTTGAAAGAAAGACAAAATCTGTTGCGGGACTCGCTGTTGAATGCAAATGATCCGATTGTCCAGTGTGAACCTGCCTACCGATCCGTGGTTTCTCCCGCGTCGACAACGACACCACTTAAACCGAGCTCCAAATCTTTGTCTGGGATTGTGACCCCGCCGGAATTCAAGGTTGAATCTGCTGACGCTTGACCACCCTGAGCTTGGCTGCGTCGCAAACGGAATGGGGAGCAGCAGATACCGCACACAAGCGCTAAAACAAGTGTCACACAGGCAGCCGTAGCCATGAGGATACCGACAGGAAGCAAGAAGAGTGTCATTCCCACAAGCGATAGGCATGTCGTGAACGCTGCGACAAATTTCACATCAAAGATCTTCATGCACGGCAGGCAAAAGCATGACACAATGGTCAGAGCCACCGTGATCACGAACGCAGGAGGACCAATTATAACGAAGAACGCAACGCGGAAGATCGTCGAAAGGATCCGGCCACATCGAGTTTCCCCTTCCGTGTCATCCATCTGCCGCCCAGCGCATCCTCGAAGGTTCCACCACTACTCGTTTCAAAACATCCAGCACGCACGTTTAGAAAAATAGGTACACTTTGACTGCTAGATCATAGAATTGAGAGGGTAACCACGTTTCGCTCCTTTCACGTACCTGAAAATGATCCGGAGAACTGCTTCCATCCACGATCGCTCCGCAGATCCAGCAAAAATTGGTTTGACACACGATGCAGGTCATATGATTGCAACCACCTAATGCAATCCACGAAAGAAACAAACCATCAGCACAAACGACATGGAGAAAATGTACATACACAGCCTGTGCCGAGTACATACCGCTTTTCTCAACGTTGTTCTTGCAGCCAGGACACGGTTTCGAGATATCAGCGATTGCAGCGCGGTTCAATTTCTCGGACTCAATCTGTGTCATCTCATAATCTGCACACGATCCATCAACGTGTGCGTTCCCGTGGGTGAAGCAGAACGTTTTACTGCACGACACACAGACACATTCCGGGTGCTCTGGACCACTGCAGACTTGCGAGTGCTCACAAAATGGACATTGCCGCGCATACTCGTGTTCCTTGTTGAATTTGAAAGTCAAATATTTCTTCCACACCTCGGGGGATACCACACACTCCATATCCACTGGTGCGACGGCGACACCACACGCCTTGCGTCTGCTTGCGCCCCCATCGTCCTCATTTCTCATGGTTTGATGGAAACAGGCGGGGAATATCTGTCCATCCTTGATCTTGAGTTCGATATAAGTCTTGAAACACCCCACACAAAACCGATGCCCACACGCACTCAACTCGAACGAGTTACCAACGGGGCAATTCTCATAACAAATGAGGCATAGGAACGTTTCTTCCGTACTCACCCCCATGCGTGCTGTCATGGCTCGCACAACGGTGGGCATATTGTCCGTGACACTGTTGCTGGACCCTTGCTGCAGCAACGGCGCGATCTTCTCATCGGCACTGTGTGCGTGGATCAGCCGACGCCGTGACAGCGTGCGCGTATGTATATGCGGTGGCGCCTTCCCTTCAGCATTCCCGTCAGCACTGCTGCCACTCATGAGCCGTCTCAGCGACGACCGCGAGTTCGTGTTCACGAACCGGGTCATCACATCCCATGCGGTCGCCTCGGGTAATGGCTGCGAGGCCGGCTCATCCACACGGATATGAATCTCCAAACGATGCTGGTTCCCGCTGTCCACACGCGCAATCATTTGCTGCAGGGCGTTCTCGACGTCGTCGTTGAACCGCATGGCGTCCACGTCGGCGAGCTGACGCAGCTCCGTCATGAGCCACGTCCATTTAGTCTGTACCGCCGCTGCATCAACCTTTGCGCACTCGGAGAACGGTGGCATCGCATCCAGGCGGTGCATCGCCTGTAGCAGGAACGACGCCACGTCATGTGGGGTAGCGCATGCCACTAGCGCCGAGAGTAGCTGTGTCTGAAGCGCTGCCACTTGCGCGGTATGATTGGATACACCCGTTGGCGCAAACGTCGCGTCGGCGCCATCAAACGCGGCCCAGAAGACCGTGACAGCCAGCTTGCCGCCCGCGTCGTTGTGGCTGTGGCGGCTGCTTCGGCTGTCATCGACGGTGGTGGTCGTGGCGGTGGCGGTGGTCGTGGCGGTGCCGCTCATAAGGTGGAGATACAGTGTACGCGTGATGGAAGGCTGAGTCCAAATGGCGCAAAGCAAAGTGTGTGTGAAAGGGTTTTTTGAGTTATTCATCCTTTCTTTTTACTGTTCAGTACAGTGCCCTTCTGCTTGCCTGTTTGTTATGTGCACTTTGAAGTTCGAATTCCCTCTTCTTTTTTTTGATGGGGCGAGTGTTTCCTTTTTATCCTGGTCATCTGTTGGGAATTTTCAGGTTTTCAGAAATCTGCTTGACTCTTTTTTCCGTGTATCTCGTTCTCTTCGGGATGAGATCCAGCGTACAATACGGGATTGGAGCGGTTTGTTCGGGACTGTGCTGGCCTCAAATGGGTTGACGGAATGTAGCCATATCATGCTGCACAGGAGAGTCACATTTTAATCAGCATGCAGTTGCGGTTTGATCGCGCAGGCAGGAAGGCCAGGGTGGCCGTCAACGCATGTTCCCGCCGACGAAAGTCTCGGGAAAGAATTTACAATCTTCATATTACACGCTGCAGTTGCTGTCCTTTTGAAATTGAACGACTCAAACGCTTGATAAAAGCAGACCATGATGACTCAATGAGATTATAGCGTACTTCGAAGTATATTCTTTGGAATCAAACCACGCCATCAGCAGCATGGTATGGTGTATCACGATTGTCGCTCGTTGGCACTGCATCCGGCCGGTTCCCTTTATGTGTCGATTTAATGAGCCGACATACCAGTGATTTGATAGTAGTGGCAACGGTTCGGCTGCAACTGATCAAGAAGAGAATCACCCAGACAACTCCAATCAGCATCCACGTTGCTAGCGAGTCAACTGCGCTTTCAAACATCTCCTTGGGGTCTTCACGGACGCAGAATTTACACGGCAAGCAACACCCAGAGAGTAAGGTCATCACCACGGTCAGGACTAAGGCCAACGGAACACATAATACGAGAAAGAACATCGTGCAAAACACGCGGAGAATCTTCTCGCTCCGTGGATGGCCACCCAATTCAATCATTTGCTGCCCAGCACATCCAGCAAAGTTCCACCACTGCAATTGAATGTCGTCAGAGTAGATATGCCAAAGTCAATACAGCAGCTACGGATCCGCAGCAAGCACAGCGATAGCAGTAACGTACCGCATAGTGGTTTGGAGTCGCGGTATGACCAATCTTTTTGCCACAGAGCCAACAAAAGTTCGTAAAACAAACAATGCACGTCATGTGATTGCATCCACCTAGCCAGAAAGAATGAACAGTGGTTAGGAAAACCAGCAGCGCTCAGAGTTTATAATCGAGGAATCACACGACAACCTCTCTCTACAACAAGCCACGCACCGTTTTTCTCCACACTGCTCTTGCAACCTGGGCACGATCGCGTGTACTGAGCAATAACCGATCGACTCATCTTCTCGGTTTCCATTTGTTTCAGCTCAAAGTCTGCGCAGGTATCACCAATGTGGGCATTGCCATGCATGTAGCAGAATACAGCTCCACACGCTTCACAGATGCATTCAGGTGCTTTTGGACCGACACAGGTCTGAGAATGCGAGCAATACGGGCACTGGCGACCGTACTCGTGTTCCTTGTTAAACTTGAATCGGAGATATTTGTCCCATACTTCCTTTGGTACGATGTGTTCAATATCGCTTTCAGAGATCGAGACACCGCACGCCAAGCGGTCGGAGGCGTAGTTGGTGGTGGAAACCTCATGGAAACACTTGGGATATACTTGACCGTCACGGATTTTCACTTCCAGATACGACTGGAAGCAGGGCTGACAAAAGCGATGACCACACGCACTCAGCTGGTATGCCTGCGTGATCGCGACATTCTCGCAGCAAATCAAGCAAAAGAACGTTTGTTCGATGGGGGTGAGCAGGAACGAGGACACCGCTCGTGCCAGTTCCGGCAACGTTGACACTGAATCGCGAGGTGATGTATCCAGCAGGGGCGATACTTTCAAGTCAATGGCATCGAGACTTCTCGCTCTCTGTGTGAATGCCATTGGCGAAAACGACCGCTCCGGTATTTCCTCCAGCGAGCGTGTCACCCGCAACGAACGATCATTTGCCTGTGGTCGTGACTGCGTTTGGCCAAGTGTCTGCGCATTCTTTCCGTGATCACCAGCATCAATATAGAGCGCGAGTTCATCGAGATGCATACGCGTTTGCGCCGCTCTCGATACCCCCGCGAGCGCAAGCGGGCCGTTAAAGGGGTCGGCGCCTGTGCTAGCACTGTGATGTGTCTCCGGTTCTTCTCCATGGTCTCGCCAAGCAGTATCTGTCCTTGCAGTCCTTGGTGGCGCGCCGTCAGCGCCAGTGTCAACATCGTCGTGCAGCGCACCAGTCGGAGTCATGACGATGTGTAGCGTGGGGGCGTGTGGGCGTGTAGCGTGTGGCGTGTGGTGACTCGCTGAGGGAGCAGCAATGGTAAAGTGGATGATGAGGATTGCTTGTCGCACGCCGGCAGGGAGGTCTGTGTCCTACTACTCACTCACGGGTGGGTGATGAGATCTGATGGCGGTGATGCGCCAAGAGGCGTGCGCTGAGAATCACTCCACCACCCTCATGGTCAGTTCAGAAAACCAATTGGGGGTACAACGGGTACCGTAAAACGGCCCAGTGGATGATTCATCAAACCCAGAGGAAGAAGGGTTTTCCGGGGGGAGGCGTCTCACCTTTTAAACTGAATGTACCCACTTGCCGGCGTCACTGGTTGTGACACAAACCACGACTCGCGGTTGATGACTTGCAACGAACGCCCTGTGGAAATAGATACTTGAAGTTCCTCTTTCTATTTTTTTTAGTGAAACATCCACTGGGGATCCTGCCAAGTTAACCTTCGTTCTCCGGATCGGTCGGTGATCCTGTATTACCGTACTGTAGAAAATATCCAGATATTTTGATTGCAGGTGATTTTGTGTTTTTTTGGCATTTTGTTATTGTTGTTGTTCTGTGGCCATCACCCAGCGTTGTACAAGAACGACGGGAAATCCATCATGCTCATCGATGGGCCGGTGGAATGGGCGGCGACAACGATCTCCGTCGGCACCAAACTGGATCTACTGCAGCACGGTGCGGTCCGACCTTTGCGTAGCTACAGAGCTGTATATGGTGGTGGGTGCGGCAGTAGCTTGGTGATGGGTAGGCTTACTAATCCGATGCGTGGTCCGTCCAGCGTACAATGCCCGCCTTGGTGTGTTGGTGGTGCTGAGAGGCGCGGCCGTTGCACTCGCTCGCTACGAAAGCGCGGAGAGCGATGCTCGTGCGCCTAGCAGCGAGGAAGTGCTGGAGCAGGCGGCAGACGAGCTGCTGCTGCACCCAGACCGTGAGTCGGTACGAACGGGCGGGTCACCCCAAGGTTGCGTGTGACTTGGCAGCAAATCTCATAAATAACGACACTTGTTTTTATTGTGACAGGTCCAAGACGACGCTGCGGACACGTTTCGTTATGTAGCTTGGTCGTGTCGGTCGATGAGAACTCATTTTCTCTCGGTGGCGACGTGGAATCGAGTGGAGATTTGGAAGGTGGACATCAATGCGTGAGTGATCCTCAACGGGCTCTTCAAAATGACTCAAGGTCTCGCAGAAAATTTATTCGTGTCTCGTGTCTTCTATTTGTAATTAATGTGCAGCGGCATACTCTCTGCCTCCTTGGTGGGGACTGAGACCATTGCTCGCATCCGTGGCGTCTGCTGGAACCCCGTGAATGATATTCTAATGGTACGCTTCAGTTGATTGTCATGCACGGACAGAGTACCGCCCAAAGAGGCCGCTGATAGTAGCCATGGGTACTGTGCGCACAGGTGGATACGGAATCAGATCTGAATTTAATCGAGGTATCGGGCCACCATCCGCATTCGCTCCACCACATTGGATGCGTCAAGAAGCCACGCGATAATGGTGTGGCAAAACTGTACTCTTGGAGTCCATGTGGGCTGTCTGTTGCCAGGTATGCTACCGCTTATGGTTATTTTCCGAGAAAGGATTGATGCGGTTATGATGTGTATGAGAGCTTCGATTTGCTTAACGCTTGTAACCACGTATTCGTAGAGCGTCGGATCATGCAATCTATGTCACCTCGTGGTCAACGTTGGGAGGAATTCGGACTGAAACACCGACAACCTCTGTGTACCAACCCAATGTTGGCGGAAAAGACTTGCCACGCGTGCTGCTCGCTAAATCGTCCAAATTGGGCTGCATTACTGCTATGACGCTACTCGCACCGTCTGTTTGCGTGATTGCGACGGATACTCCGCTACTTTTCGAGGATGTAATGGGTGGTAAACGCTCCGACTTGCAAATGCGTGAAGCTCGGAGTGACGAGAATGATTCCGGTGACACAACGGTTTCACCGAACGCTAACATTACCTTATCCAGTACACCCAGTTCTGTCATCAATTTGACTTCTCTGCGAGTTACTGCGGAGTCCGGCAGCTCTCTCCTCCGTGTACTGGATACCCCAGTGGTGGGTAAAAACATATCGTCCATCGGATAAAATCTTGATGTACGCTCAGCCAGTTGTTTTAGCTAACTATCCTATTTTTTGCAGGAACGACATCCCACACAGCCGGACACGAAAACATTACGATCATCCCATGTCAGCGTATTAGCTCAGGATAAGAGCGGCCGCTGGAGCCAGGAATGTCAGACTGCATTGCCTCAATTGTCTATTCCAGACGTTCTGGATATTCAGGTGGGCATTTCCGCGCGCTC
This sequence comes from Pythium grandisporangium, assembly GCA_023336285.1. NCBI lineage: Eukaryota > Oomycota > Peronosporomycetes > Pythiales > Pythiaceae > Pythium > Pythium grandisporangium. The sequence goes on from JAADWT010000980.1 coordinate 10,663, forward strand.
TTCGAATTTTCCGGAAGCACGATTTACATCTTACACTCGTTTTTATCTTTCTCAGGGTATGCGCGTCGTTGTAGGGAGTAGAATCTCGAACTCTCTCATAGCTGCTCATTTGGACTACAGCGATGATGCTGGTTGGTCGATTGCAGTAGCAGGAGAAATGGTACGGTTGTGAATGCTTTTCCTTCCAGCAAAATGTTTGAATAGCCACATGACTAACATGAGGACGCTGAAATCAAATGTGCAGGACCTCCTCGACAACCACGTTTGCCGGGGCCTACGTCTCGCAAAGAGAAGTCCCTTTGTGCAAGTTGCATCCTCGGAGAAACTCAAGCGCACATTCTTTAGTGTTGCTCAGGGTTCACAACAGATCCACCTCTCCAAGTATAAAGTACCCCGGCGCCAGGTGAACGAAGAAGAGTTCTGTTCTGCATTCAGCCGTGTTGCATGTAGTGGTGATGACGATTTCGGGACGAGTACTTCCACTTCACAAGCCAATGCTAGTCTCCCGATCGATACATCTGCAGCTGCACTCACTGCTGTGCTCGACCGGATGGAGACAATGCATGCGCAAGTGATCAAGCGCCTCGACCAAATCGACCAGCGAGTGCAAGATATGGATGCACGACTGCAGTGGCTGGAGCGACGTTGAAGTGGTGAAGCTCGGATTGATTCTTGAGCATTTCATTTCGTCACTAGCTCGCATGGTGGTAAATACAAGTGAGGCTGAGCAAATCAACATTATGTGTATTGTTGATCTAATGTTGGCACTCAAAAACAATGAAAAGGTTTGTGCCGGGTGCCATGAAACTTGGAGGTCGTTCAGGCGAACCGCCAATCTGAAGAACGGTGAGTAGGTCAGCTTGTCCCGATAGCCACTAACCAGAACTTCTCCTGTACACGGCGGTACACATCCTCGTCCCAACACGTGTGATGTCAGCACCACCAATCGTGGATCAATCAGAAAAATCTCCAGCGTGTGGGCAAGAAGAAAGAAAGATACAAATTCTGGAGCTTGTAGCGGTGTTTCAACCCCTGCGCGATGCCGTGAGGATACAGTAGGATCTCAGCCCCAGCAGATCGGACGTTGAATAGCATTGATGCGAATGCCACGATGGAACCAGACGACGAACCAAGAACGACGTACGTTGTATCGACTTCATCATCTTTATAGACCCCAGTCGTTTGTCGTAAAGGCATTGTGCCTTGATCAATGACCTGGCGGACACAGGAATGGAGCAGGTCTTGTGCCCAGGGTTTGATAGTAACTCATATTTTGGCCACTTATTGGGGACGACGTCCCCCTTAGAATATGAAAACTCTTTATTACGTCTCATCATTTGTATTTATCTTTCTAACTATGGAGTTAATCTCTCAGGAGTAGGTTTCACCATAAGAATCAGCTAGGGGGCCGGATGTCCTCGAAAATTTCGCTATTTAAAGACACGCGAATGTCCGTATTTTACAAATTACTATTGTTTTGTGGTCGACGTGCTCGATTTAAGAACACTTGGGCATTAAAGAGGAGGGATACGATTTAGACAAACAGGGAATTTGCTAATTTGTATTGTAGGGAGATGGGCATAGTGGCTTTTTACGCTAATTCACTTGGATTTAGGGTGTTTTGAAGGCTTAAACATTTACCTACCCTCTTCAGAAAAATACTAGC
>JAADWT010000981.1:0-12326 GCA_023336285.1 Pythium grandisporangium
CCCCCCCCCCCCCGACGCAACAAAAAGCACCACCAAGGAAGGTCGTACCGATCAATCATGGAGTTGGCTGCGAGGCCCACGTTCTCGTCCGGGTTCTTTGCGAAAAGCACGAGGTGCACGTCCAGGCCGAGCATGCGGGCTACGACCGCCGTGGCGCGACAGTGATTGCTCTGCACGCCACCACAGGTGATCACGCAGTCGGCGCCCTTGGCCAGTGCGTCTTGCATCACAAACTCGAGCTTGCGCACCTTGTTGCCCGAAAACTCGAGTCCGCAATAGTCCTGTAAGAGCAAACCGCGACCGCCATAATCCACAGAGTGAATGAGATATGTGAGCCAACATCCAGGGTACTGGTAGATATACTACCGATAGCAAGACGGCTCGCGTCAAACCTCTCGCTTGATGTACATCTTGACGTCATCGGGCAGGCCGGGGGGCGCAAACGGGAAGATTGGCGTCGGGAACGACCCGAGGCTTAGTCGCTTGGCCGGTACGTTACGCAGTTCACTGGCCCACGAGGGCGGCGTGAAGGGGACGGCGTCGCGTATGGACATGATGCTGCGAATTGGAATTTGACGAGACCTTCCTGCACGTTTGATTTTGATTTTGATTTTTTTGGTTTTTGGTTTTTTGGTGTAGGTGTTTGAAGTGGTATCAGAATGGAAGAATGCAAGAATGGAAGACTGCACCAAGTTTCGAAAATCATATCGCATGACGTAATCAATGTGCCCAATGCAGAAAGTGGTGAGAATCTCACCATTATCGAAGCACCGCTAAGAGGTTCTCTTCGACGGAGCATGGCACGCCATCAGCAGGCTCAGCTGCGCACAGATCACTCATTGAACTGAGATCATCCCAGTGTCCCCATCGCCGTGATGGGGTACACCTGATTGGTAAGCAATTACAACGCTCTCTCGGGACAGTGACTCTCCACATCGTGTCATTCGCACAATTCCATCATCGTTTCCGGCTTGCTCTCCAGGGCCAGGGTATCAGTTTCTGTTGCTCTTTCGCCAAGCGTTCTGCCTTGCTCCCAAGAAATTATCGCTCATTCCTAGGCAAACAGTGGGAAAAACACCTACAGGACTCTTCCCCCACCACCACGGGCGACATGTTGCATGGCTCTCGAGAGTGTCGCCCATCAAAAACTCCCTGTTAGTCTTGTTATTGACAAATTTATAGGCTAGCTTAATGTTGATTTTGTTGTGTAACTTTTCAAAATTTGCTGGAGGGGCATGCACCATAAACTTGTTGCAAGGACGGCAGCAAGTTCGCAGTGCTGTCACTTCCACAGTCGCAAAACAGTACATCTCGTTATCACACTGACCAGGTGCACCACCTCACCAGGTCTCTCTGTTGCTGCATGTTTAGTTGTTCGCTTGATGAATCTGGCCCATGCTTCCACGCCCTGTCATGATTGCTTGTCGAGTTGGTAAACTAACTGGACACGGTTCCAAAACCAGGTAGTAATTGCGCGTGGGTGTCGTTTACGGATCGCAACTTCAACGTAATGTTTGCCAATTGAAAACTCAACTGCCAACTACATTCTGGATGGGCAGCAGCAGATGGACGTGCTTGATTTGCAACCCCTTGCCCCCTCAGACGCTGATGGTTCAGTTGAGCCACGTCGCGGGGTTCCGCGCCGCGGAGATCATATCATACGACGAGTCCAGAGCCAATCCCGTGTCTGTGCTACCCCTACGTGTACATATATCTCTTGATTGACAAGCAAACCCACAATGCGCGTGACGTGTGGGGCCTGTGAAGTTATCCGACAGAATGATTGGAGTGAATTTCTCGTGCAACTTCTGTAGAGAAGCGTTGTGTTGCTTCGGCCCTCTGTGAGCGGCTCACACAGGATGGACATGCCACGACACTGTACAACATAACGCAGGCAGCGATTGCTTCACCATGAGCGTTATATGTTAATCAATTAAGTCAGTTGGCTCTAAATTCTGCGTGTGGGAACATTTTAGTGGGCTATTAGAGGGTCCATGAAATAAAATAATTTCGGAAGGCAAAACATGGAAAACGAAAACATCAATGCATTCTGTGTAGAACGGAGACAACTACTTAAAGCGAGTCATGTCAGGAACAACACGCGCTTATCAACCACTGTAGTAGTAGTAGACTCTCACCAGTAGACTCTCACAGCCATGATCATACACCAGATGCCGCTTCACTCCGCCAAGTTGAAGTGCTCGGCTGGGTTGCCATCGCTGAGGAACTGCAGTCGATCAGCCTTGGAGTAAATCCCAAACTGACCACCCGTGTGGACGTACAGAATCGATTTACCCACGAATTTCTGTAGCAACACACAACGACAACCCACCACCACACGCGGATTAGCTCTTGGCTATCCATGAACAGCGTATGTCAGTCCCTCTATCCAAATCCACATTACCTCGGGGGCTTCGTTAAGCTCACGGATGAGATGGAACAGCGCTTTGCCCGAGTACACGGGGTCCACGATCACGCCCGTCTTCTGTGCAACACTGGCCACAAAGTCCAGCTCTTCCTTCGTGCTGCTGGCATACCCAGTGCCCTGAGCATCCGTAAGCTGCAGAAACTGACGCGCCACCAGCGACTGGGATACACCCATCGCTGGTAGGATTTTCTTGTCAATTATGTCCATGAATTGGTCTTCACTGCCGCCCACGAGGTACGCGTGCACAGGTCGCTGGGCCTGGGAGAAGTTCAGTCCATCATGCGCGTTGTGCTGGGAATAGAGGTACGAACCAAGACCCAGACCCGTGGCAGTGCCGCCACTGCCCGACGCAAACGCGATGTCCGAGATCTCGACCCCCGAGCTCTTGAGCTGCGTCTGCATCTCGTCCACGGCCTGCAGGTAGCCCCAGGTACCCAGCGCGTTGCTGCCACCCGCAGGAATGGCGTACGGACGACGGTTCTGGTTGCGAAGGCGCTCGCAGAATTTCTATAGAATGCAGCATATCCATCACATCGACCCCCCGTCAGCATGCTTGTCTCGATTGGATTTAGGGCAGCAGTATGCACACACTATACCCACCTCCAGCACGGTATCCATGCCATGCGTGAGGAAGTCTTCAAAGGCCACGGTGCTGATCTTGGCACCGACCAGGCTGTCACGATTACAAGCCGCGCAGTTAGAAGACGTCTAACCATTGTATCGTATTGCAGGCCATACCCGTGAAGACGCATTCAGTTCGTACCGTTCCATCATCAGGTTACCGACGAGACCTGGGTCTTCATCGGGCTTCTCTGCAAACAGCAGTAGATGCGCCTCCAGGCCCAACGTGCGCGCAGCCACGGCTGTAGCGCGGCAGTGGTTACTCTGCACGCCCCCGCAGGTAACGACACAGTCGGCACCCTGATCCAGCGCCTCCTGTAGGAGGAACTCGAGCTTGCGGATCTTGTTGCCTGACAGCTCCAAGCCCGTATAGTCCTTCAACCAACCAAACAACAAGGCATTCAGTTTGTACTCCAATAGTAAAAACCAGGGGAGTGGAGGCGCAGAATGCAATGCCTACATACATCTCTCTTGATGTACATCTTGACACCCTCAGGCACTCCTGGTGGCGCGAACGGGAAGATGGGTGTTGGCAGGTGAGCCAGGTGCAGCTTCTTGGCCGGCGCGTGGGGCAACTTCGCGGCCCACCCGGGCACAGCGTATGGTTCAGAGGAGCCAGGAAGCGAGGTCATGGTGTGCGCAGGAGGTGGCAGATTGACAAGTGAGAGCTGTCGGTTGGAGGGGGGCCTTGATGTTCTGGCGGGTGCCATGGCCATGGTACCGTACTGTAACTACGTGCCAGTAGCATCCCTCCACGCAGTCATTTTCATTCTTTGCGGAAACGGATCAAATGGAATAGAGACCACCCCCCATCTCCAGATTACGCAAGCAGCAGCTTTGGCTGTTATTGATGTGCCTGTCAAATTAAATACTTGAAATATGATATGAAATGTTCATCGGCTTGGTTAGTCAATTATCACTTTTTCTTCAAATGTGGATATTTCAGGTGGCTCACCCAGGAACTATCGCCTGACTCGCCCAGGAAGTGTCGCCTCGCCCGAAGGTGAGGCGACAAAAACTCATGGTAAATTGCATGGCTGGCTGGATGTCGCGTAGGTTCTCTAACTGCCTTTGACTCATCAAAAGTCATTTCCGTAGAGGATCTGCTGTGTTTCTCCCGAATTGGGCAACGTATTCCACGTTTGGATCAACCAGCTCCGAATCACACTGCTTCGTCTCGGGAAATCAAATCGTAGTCAGGACCATCCAGTACTGCGCACGAGATGTATCCAGATTGATGAAGAATGACTCACTGCAAAACTTGGAGGACTTTGTTCCTAAATCCATGGCTCACTGGTTGCACTCATGCGCGGGTAGCAAGTGGTTTACAGTTAGTTTCAGAAATCGAATCCTCATCGTTACGAAGCGATACGACTCGCGTTTAGCTGGTCACATGCGGGTAGATCACAGATTTTCATGACCGACAGATAAACTCCAATTCCACTCTTCCCGTGCTTACACTTTTGGGTTTTCCCTCGGGGATCAACTGCTCAGTCCATAGTCGATGGCGTAATATGCAGGCTAGCGCAGCATTGCGATGATGCTACGAAGACAGCTCCATGAAAGCGGTAGGTGGCAGGAGGCACGGGGTGGTATAGCTTAGTCATCCATTATGAAGTGTTCAGCCGGAGCAGCGCCGCACAGATACTGTAGCTGATCCGCCTTGTCGAAAATCCCAAATTGACCTCCTGTATGCACGAAAAGAATCGATCGTCCCACAAATTTCTACAGCGTAGAGCATAGCAGATACCAAAACACAAATCATTAGTGCAAATACACACATACTAACAAAACAATGCCGCAAGGTACATGACCATGTAAACGGTTCAAGGCGGGCATGTACCTCTGGGGTTTCATTCAGTTCACGAATGAGATGAAAAAGCGCCTTCCCCGAGTACACGGGATCCATGATGACGCCCGTTTTGTGCGCCACACTGGCGATGAATGCAAGCTCGTCAGCCGTGCTACGTGCATACCCTGTGCCCTGTGCATTCGTGATCTGCAGGAACTGGCGTGATGACAGCGACGACGGCGAGCCCATGTCTGGAAGAATCTTTTGGTCGATATGGTTGAAAAAGTATTCATCCTTGTCACAGGCAATGTAGGCATGCACAGGGGTACAGGCGTCGCGAAAGCGCAACAGACTGTTTTCGGGGTCATGCTGTGCGTTCAGATATGCGCCTAGTCCAAGTCCCGCCGCGGTGCCGCCACTACCGCACGCAAACGCCAGGTCTGTGATATCCAGCTGCGCCTCACAGACTTGCTGGTGGATCTCCTCCACGGCCTGCAGGTACCCCCACGTGCCCAGTCCGTTGCTGCCACCCACCGGGATCGCGTACGGACGACGGTTCTGGCGACGAAGCCGCTCACAGGTTTTCTAAAGCAGAATCAGCAATAATAACAAGTACGATAGTTTGGACAAGTGACCACTGAGTGAACATACCCATTCCCTTGAACGACGGTAGACCAAACGTTATGGCTTACCTCGATCATGGCCTCGCTGCCGAATCGACCGTACTCGCGCCGCGAGACCAGACTCATCTCAGCGCCCACGAGACTGTACCGTGCAAACGATCCATAGCGCATGCAAATCAAGACACTGAGTTCACTCTCTCGCATATTCAAGACGCAAATGCAGGGGTTAACCGGAAAAGATTACCGATTGATCATGACGTTCCCCACGAGCCCGGGGTCCTGGTCCGGATCATCGGCGCGCAGGATGAGGTGCGCATCCAGACCCAACATCCGTGCCACCACCGCCGTTGCGCGGCAGTGGTTGCTCTGCACCCCACCGCATGTAACCACGCAATCCGCCTTCTGGTCCAGTGCCTCCTGGAACACGAACTCCAACTTGCGCATCTTGTTTCCGGACGACTCCATGCCGCTGAAATCCTGCATTACATACAGCCCATGAATCCAATGCCCCCACTCCCCATCAGCCAACCATCAGCATTGTGCGCGCTTAGTGTTGTTACGTGCATGCACAGAGAACCGAACGTTGGTACTGGTACGTACATCTCGCTTGATAAAGAGCTTGATTCCGTCCGGTAACCCCGGTGGGTCAAAGGCGAAGATGGGCGTCGGGAAGTGCCCTAGCCGGAGCTTCTTGGCTGGCGGATGGCGCAGCGCAGACGCCCAGGCAGGTGCCGCGTACGCCACCGATGGCGCCCGTGCCGTCGCCAGCATGTTGGCCACCGAACCGCTCATGCTGCTTTGCTGTTCTGTCTGTGTCTTTGTCTCTATCTTGACAAAAAGATGTGATTGATTGATTTTGACTTTGACTGTGAAAATGAGAATGAAAAACCTGATGGACACTGTTTCGTCAAGCGGATTGGCTAATACACCGCTTCAACCACGTTTTCATTGGCGGATAATGGGTCCTCGCTCTTTCTGGACAAGCTTTGGTGTCTTTTTGCGGCCGTTGGAAGAGATCAGCGAACGAAGTGAACGCCGGTCAAAGCACGAAGCAAGAGAGAGAGAGAACAAACAAACAAGCAGGAGAGAGAGAGTTGATGGCTGATTGGCGCTGGGCAAGCAAGATGAGGTGGAGTACGTACGCTCTTGCTCTGGCCCTGGTGGTGATGGCGGTTGTGGCGACCGACACGCAACATTTGCGCGAGGAGCTCGAGGCGGCGGCGACCGAGCCTGTAAGTGCGGGTGAGACCCAGCGCGCGCAGGCAATGCAGCCCACGACCACCTCGCGCGAGGTGCTGGCGATGAGCATTGCCGCACTGGTCATCTTCATCGCGGCAGGTGGCGGCACAGGCGGTGGCGGTGTGCTGGACCCGATCTATATCCTGATCATGGGGCTGGATCCAAAGGTACGATAAGGCGAATGCCGATGCTGGACGACGGACATCTGATTGACCATGGCCATGCGAGATTTAATGCGTGGGTACGATTGGGGTTCTCTTGCTGTCTCTAGATTGCCATCCCATTATCTAGTATCACCATCGTGGGGGGATGTAAGTACATTCCTCAAGATGATATATATCACAGTGCGTTTCGTATGGTTCGGAAGGCTGACGGTGCCTATATTTCTGGCTTGATACCACGTGTGATGCGTTGGAACTACCGGTAGCCATCGCGAATTTCCTGTTGAACGTACGCAAATCGAGACGCAACTCCAACGAGCCGGTTATTGACTGGGACTTTATTCTCGTCATGCAGCCCATGCTTCTGTGTACGTCCCAGTGAGCGTGGCATCAACCAGTTCAGGTTGGCCATCACCTAATGAGTGGACCCACCTTACTCTAATTCCATGGGTATTGCGTGTCTTTGGTGGCTTGTTGTGCAGTGGGGGCAAACTTTGGCACATTCATCAACAGTATCGTCTCATCATGGTTACTATGCATCCTGATGGTGGCCGTGCTCGCGGTCACAGGCAAGCGTACGCTTGAGAAGGCAATTAGTGCTCGCCGTCTAGAACGATGGGGCTTTTGGGGTGACCAGCAAAGTGCCCCGCTCATCGGTGCCTCTGCTGGTCAAAACAGGGTACGTATCAATAGCATTGAAACCTGCTTGCGTTGTGCTTGCTGGGGCGGTTTTCTGATCATCAGGTGGTCCTTGGTTTTAGCAGCAAGCCTACCATTCCTCTCGGAATGCCGTCATTCCGTGGCGCAAGCTGGGCTCGCTCTTTGGTTTGTTTGGTGGTGTTGTGCTGTTGAGCCTCATTTCCGGGACACCTCGGTTCCCCAGTATCATTGGGCTCGCACCCAATACCTTCCTGTTTTCCATCATCTCTCTCTTCCCTGTCATCTTCTTGATGGTTTTCTCGCACTATTCGTACAAGAGCATCGTGGCCAAGTTTTACGAGCAGCAGAACCCGCGTTACATTCTTGCACCCGATGAAATCCAATGGACACCGCGGTCTGTGCAATACTTCCCCCTCATTGCGATGGGTGCGGGTGCCGTTGCTGGTATGTTTGGCATTGGCGGTGGTATTATCAACGCACCATTGATGCTCGAATTGGGAATCGAACCGACTGCCGCCTCGGCCATGACTGCGACCACGGTGCTTTTCTCCAGCTCAAGTAAGTTGTCTCTCGCCCTCCATTTGCGCGACCCCCACATCTGCCTGGTGATTGAACACCTATTGCATTCTTCTCTGTTTTTTATGATTGACAGTGTCATCGTTCAGCTACATCCTCATGGATACGATGGATTTTCATTTCGTACAATTCCTGCTGCCCATCGGTTTCATCGCCACGTTCGCGGGGCACGTGGGCCTGGAGAGATTGGTGGTTCGTTTCAATTGCCCGTCTTTGATTGTCTTCTCCATGGCCATCATCGTGATCATCAGCGCCATCGCTATGACCGTCGAGAGCATTTTGGCTCTGACTGGTTGAATTCACCTCATTCCACCAGAAATGGATACTTTTAGTGTTTGGCGTGGTCCACGCGAAAACGGTTCATTTCCGTAGATATTGCCCCGCTTTTTTCAAGATACTACGTTTTTACAACTTGTTTACGGTGTATTTACACTGGACTCTCTGAGGGAGGGGGGTATACACAGTGTATTTGTTTCGCGTAACTCGCCTGGGTACGCTACACCCGAACAAAGTGTATCTGTTGGCTCGGGCTATGCGCTACGGAGTAACCCCAGAGTTACATCACGTTACTCGTGGGGCGAGCTTTCGCAGAAGCACCGTGTTTGCGGATTTGTCTCTCACCTTTGGAAGGGGGGAGGACGTGAAGCAGCAAATCGACCGCAGGCACGCAGATCCAGCAGGCCCCAGCGCAGCGCGACGGCCCCACAGACCGATTGATCGTGTCCAGAAGGTCAAGAGCTCTCGACCCGATGGCGGACGTGCGTACAGGCTTGGAGAATGGCCCGAATGGCGCCAAAAAGCGACGCGAAACGGGCAGCGCTGGCGCGAGCTCGCCGCTCAAGAAAATAAAAATGGAAGACGATGAGCCACCAGTGGTAAGGCGTACAATCATGCTGCCTGGGTTCAGTGCAGGCGTGGTTTCCATGAACGGTGGAGAGGAGACTTGAGGCGGAAGGAGGGGAGGAAGCTTCTCTTTCTTTCTGTCACCCTCGAATCATAATCCCTGGAAGTTAGAGAATTTGATGTGGATATGATGCTAATTCATCGTTTCTGCTTTATTGTTCTGGTGATGGTGGTCATGATGAATCTTTCCACGCACTTCCAGGCGGATCCAAATACAATTGAAGCTGTCCGTGAGAAGAACAGAGCCATGGCGGTGGACTTGCTGGACAAGAATCGCCGGATCGCGTTCCTGACGGGCAAATGCGAGGCATTGTTTCAGCGTAGCGCCGTTGCAGGCAGCGCGTTTCGTTGCATCCAACGCCAGTGGGGTCAATTGCTGGATGACGCCTGTTCGTTGACCGCAGTCGTTCATGGAGGACGTGCGGAGGGGGACGAAGCCAGTGACGTGCCTGCTGCTGCGCTATGGAAAGAAGCCGAGAAAGGAGTGGCAAGTCTGGATGCGATCCGGGTCTCGGCGGGGACAGTAAAACTTGAGATGCCCGAGTGGTTCCTCGCGATTAATCGGCGTGATCGTGGGAAAGATACAGATACAGATACATCAAGGAACGGGACTCGCATGAACGAAGATACAGGGGCGCTCGGTGACGCCGGTGAGGATACCGCCGCGGCGATCGGGCTGACGAAACAGCAGGAAGAATGGGTTGCACGACTCAAACAGGAACATGAGCGTGGGAAGCAAGTGCTGCAACGGCTTGTAGAGGAAGTGGCACAAGCGAAACGTGGGGACCAAACGCAGCGGCACGAACAGCCAGTCGCATGGCAACAACTCGTACGGGAGAAACAGGAAGCCGCGGCAATAGCGCGGGGCTTAAAAGATGAATTGGAAGCGGTACGTGCGCTTGGGAATGGATTGAGCGGTGTTGTAGTGAAGTGATGACTTATCCGAACGTAAAACGACATTTGATCCGTGGCAGTACAAGGAAAAGCTCGCGGATTTGCAAAACGATTTGGAAGAAAAGGAAGTGGAGCGGCATCGTGCATGCCGGGATTATGACCGATTGAGTTTGTTTTTGGAACGACAAGGTGAGCTATCTACTGACGGTCAACAAGATGGAGATGGTCCTGTAATCTCTTCGAACCATCAACAACAGTCACAGGCTTCACAGCTGCAAACACAACTTGACAATACGGCATCGCAGCAGGGAGCGGAGAATAAACCTGCAGTTTCGGAAGAAATCGAGGGCACCTCCGCGGACAAGGAGATGGAGAGAAAGCTACGCGCAGACTTGCTAATCTTTAGCCAGAAACTCCAGACGGAACGTCGAGCCAACGAAACATTGAGAAGGGAACGGGATCGGTTACAGGCCGTCGAAACAGCGGTGCGTTGAACGAGAGGTGGTTGAGAACAATCACGCTTCGATGCGCGCCATGACTGTCGATGGTGTGGTCCTGTGTGTGTCCAAAATATCAAATGGGTGATAGGAATGCCGACTAATCGAGTATCCTCGTTATTTCTTTGCTCATTTGTGTATGGTTACCATGCTTTTGTGCATCGGTATGCGGGTTTGTGTGGTGCGCAGTGGCAAAAAGAGGCTGCTCATCGTCAACAGGAACACGCAGCAACGATTGCACGTATGCAAGAAGAGAATGGTCACATCACCGAAGAGTTTGCCAAACTTCGTCACAAGGCCAAGGATATGGAGCAACATGTTCACGACAAATGGAAGAAGCGCTTGGCGAAGATGCAAGCCGATGTACTCAAAGCCAAAACGCAAGTAGATGACATCACCGTGAAAAACGCTGGCCTCCGTGAAAAACTCAGCGGGTATTCAGTATTCCGAGATCAGGTATGTCCGTTATTTGGCTTTGTAATAGCCACGCGTACTTTCAGAGGGAGTAGTGGTCTTGGAAACTGATGAACCGATCGGCGTGCACGCATCTTTGTTGTGATTTTGTGGGCGTTAGTTGGCCGATTTCAAATCTGAGAATGAGTCATTAAAGCGTGAGAATGCAGCTATAAAGGAACGATTTGAACGGGCCGGATCGCGAAACGAGCGTTTACAACACTCTGCAAATCACCAGGAAATTGTGAGACTCCAGGCACTACTCGACACAGCTAATGCACAGCGTACTGAGCTACAAAGCCGTGTCGATGAGATGCAACCGGCTCAATTGTACGTGCCCTAGGATTTTTTTTTGTACGCTCGCCATGCGTACATGTTTCGACAGTGTAGCAGCTTCCTGTATTTTTCACGGACTACTCTCTCACGCAGACATTGTTATGTATACGATACAGACCATCTGGTGATGCTCAGCTAGACAGCATTCTTGACCGTGAGAAGGCTTTGCTTGCGAAATACAGTGACTTGCAAACGGAACATACACAGTCCAAGGCTACGGTTGCAACAATGCGTCATCAACTAGAAAATTTACAGCAAGACCAAGAAGCATTCAAGTTGGAGAACGACGCTCTAATTGCAGAAATCGAAGTGATGACAAAAGAAATGGAGTCTGTGCGTCATTCCAAGAAGAAAGTATTGCATCAACTTGAGGAGAAGAGAAATGCGACCAAAAAACTACAGACTCAAGTAGCCAAGGAATCTGACGCGAAGGCACACTGCTTTGAAGAGCTCGCAGCAGCACGGCTGCTCGTCAGTTCGGTAACACATGTGCACAAACAACAAAAGGCGACGCTGGATGCTGCCAACGAGTCGTTGAAAGCACGCGACGATCAATTGGCGAACTTGAAGAATTATGTCGAGCAACTTGAGAGCGAGCGGGATACGGTCACGGACGAGAAAATGAAGGCACAACATGCAGCCGATGTTGTCCAGAAGCTATATGATGCCGAGACTGCTCAGAAGGAACAACAGTTACTTCATGAGAAGAAGCGCCCCTGTGAACGATGCGATAGCTTCCGGAAACGCGAAGCAGAATATGAGAAGAAACTTGCTGCTGCTAAGGTGGCTGCCAGTTCGTCTGGGAGTTCTGGGGGTGGTGGTGGTCTGAATGATCTTGAGCGCCTCGAACTTCGCGATCTACAGAAGCAACTGAAATGTTCTGTATGCCAAGACGGTCACAAGAATGTGATCATTTCCAAGTGCTTTCACATGTTTTGCCGTGATTGCATTGATAGCAACCTCAAATCACGCAATCGCAAATGCCCCACTTGCAAGAAGATGTACGGCCAAGATGATGTCAAGTCTGTCTGGCTCGCGTAGGTGCCGTAATTACCCACCCGAATGTTGTATCTTCTGGACCGATGTGTGCCATCCACGCATGACGAGAAATAAGCTGAGCAAAAGATAGTATAGCACGCATAC
>JAADWT010000982.1:0-12321 GCA_023336285.1 Pythium grandisporangium
CCCCCCCCCCTCTTGTTCTTTGCAGTTCACAGTCGCCAGCCTTTGTTTGTACGGGGCAGAGAGCAGAGGAAAAGTCTGGTCGGTCCCCCACACACTTGGACTGGGGGGCGCACACCTGAAAACAACTCGACTCGAGCACATCGGCGGTGGCAAGATGGCGTTGAAGCGGATCAACAAGGAGCTCCAGGACCTCGGACGCGATCCGCCGGCCAACTGCAGCGCAGGGCCCGTGGGTGATGATCTCTTCCACTGGCAGGCGACCATCATGGGCCCGGAGGATAGCCCGTACGCCGGTGGGGTGTTCTTTTTGAACATTTACTTCCCAGCCGACTACCCGTTCAAGCCACCGAAGGTCAACTTCACGACCCGGATCTATCACTGCAACATTAACGCCAACGGAGGCATTTGCTTAGATATCCTCAAGGACCAGTGGAGTCCAGCATTGACCATCTCGAAGGTGTTGCTGTCGATTTGCTCGCTGCTCACGGACGCCAACCCGGACGACCCGCTTGTGCCCGAGATCGCGCAGGTGTACCGAACAGACCGCACGCGTCACGATGCCACGGCCCGTGAATGGACTGCCAAGTACGCGACTTAGACGATACCCACGTAATCTCACTCGGCGCTTTTGTCGTGCAGGCATGACGTGGTTTGCATCAGAGAGGGGGAGGGGGAGGGGAGGAGCGCGTCGAGCACGTCAAGCACCAAGCCAAACAAAGCGAGATCAACATGAAAAACCAAATACAAACAATGAAGCCGAAAAACTCAATGAGAAACAACAGGAAGAGCGGTGCCGTTTTCTTCCATAAACCCCATAAACACCGTAGTAGTAGATGATGAATAGCTGATCGCGTGGTCGCTTTATCCCTCGTTATGTCGTTTCCATGTGTGCTTTCCATTTCGGTGCGTATGCACATGCCATCCTGCGCGCATGCCTCCACCGTGCCTGCCTTCCTATGGTGTGTGTTGCTCTTGTGCATGATGGAGACACTATTTCAAGACTACAGTACTACTAGCACTGCGGCTGCCTTGGCCCTCTCCTTCCTCCCTTCACACACGCCGCCTCCCCTTGCAGCTCTAGGAGGAAGCGTCTTCCCTCCGTGTTTCCAGCAGCATCTGCAGTAGGAAGATCGGTCATTATTATATGAAGTAGGTGGGAACTGGTGGTGGGGTCTTTTCACACGAGGGGAGGGGAGGGGAGGGAGGGGAGAGGATGGGAGGAGAGGAGAGGAGAGGAAAGAGGAGTGGGCCGCAGCGTGTTCGTTACATTGGCGGCGTATCATTGCCAATGTAACGTTTGATTGAACCCACCAAACAAAAACAACTTTACTCAAATCAAACCCACCTCCACCCCAGCAACCATGCAAGCCATGCACGGAGGGCACGAGGATCAATGCGAATGGTGTCACCAGGGGCCGTGGCAGTATCGCTGTGGGATGTGTGACCCGCGCCGCGTCAAGCAGGTGTGTGTGGCCTGCACGAGGCGCTGGCACTCGCGCGGGTACAGCCGCGAGCACGTCCTGGAAGACCGCCACGGCGTCAAGCAGCGCTTTGCGCAATTCCTCGCGCAGGACACGACGCTGGCTTCAGCGGCGCCATCATTAACCCCTGTGGTACCCGTGCACGGGGGTGTACAGGATAAGGCGGTGCCTCCTGCTGCTGAAGTTTCGCAGCCAGCAGAAGAGCAGAGCGTACCACCACCATTACCACCATCACCTCCTCCTCCTCCTCCTCCTGGAAACACGGTTTCCATTCGTTCCGCCGACGGTCCATCGGAGTCAGAGCCGAGTGTGGCTATGGCGGATGACGATGCGTCGGCTCCACAGGTTAATGGCGATGCCCCCGCGTTGGATGAATCGGCTTTGCAGCCGCCATCACCATCACCATCACCATCGCCGCCGCTACCACCAGTCAGTAACGACAGTGATGACGGCAAGCCACCAGAGACCACGCCGACCGGGTTATTGGAGGTGCTCGCCCGCTTCCCCACGGAGGAGACCGCTGTTCTGGATGCGCTGGCGGATTGCATCCACTCCGCGATCAAGGTGGAGGATGCCGTGCTTTGCATCAAGTTTGACAAGTGTGACGAAGCTTCCTGTGCCGAGATTGCGAGGCACTACACGCACGCCGCTCAGTCGGCGTGCTGTGGGGAGGAGCAGTGCCAACTGATCACGACATTTGTTGCCCATATGCGCTCATGCGCACTGGCAACGTGTCCATTTTGCGTGCGACGTACGTGCTGTACGGCCCTTTGCCAGGCTGTGGGTTCTTGTTTCGGGTGGATGCTTATGTTGTTATTTGCTTCTTGTATTTCCATATAGTCAAGCAACGCCGCTTGCTGTGTCGCCGACGCAACTACGAGCAAAAGGTTTTTAAGCAGAAGCGACTTCTACGCGAGCTCCGTGAATCCAATCCTACGGCAAACGACGAAGACAACGCGCGTGTCAACTTTGTGACTGCCCAGATCAAAGCGTACGAGCTGAAGAAGCTGAAAGCGACGGCGGATGTCGAATCCCTCAATCGAGTGGTGGTCGAAAACAAGCTGCCGATTTTCAACTTTCCTGCCATGTCCTGGCATGTCCCGGCTGTTCCGATAAAGGTGAGCGCATCAGGGAGGAGATGCATGACGTATCTCACGAGGATTGTGGGACAACTTTCTGACTGTGAACGTTGCTGCTATGTATTTATGTATACGTACGGCCGCGGGTATTAGCAAGAGCCTGATGCACATCCTGCGAACGATGGCGTGGGTGCATCCCTTGTTCCATCTGAGCCAGCGACCCCCATTGCCAACGAATCAGAAGCGGAAGTAGAACGGCAGGACACGGATACCCGTAAGTGACGATCGACTTGCAGCACCCTGTCAATGGTGTTTGTCTAACCATTCATTTCGCGTGTGTTGGTCGAAATGACGTGGATTGTAGATCCTACGCCTCTGTCTATGTCCACTACTAACTCCGTCACGGACACTCCTCCTCAGGCGCAAAACCACGTCGCTGCGTTGTTGCGATCGAAAGAGCAAGGCCTGGATGGTGCTACAGCCGCGTTTGAAAAATCCATGCAATTCGCTTTCCGCATTGTGGATGCCTCGTTTTGCTCACAGGCCAAAGCATCGCGCTGTCTGCTCGATTGCCAGGAAATCCTAATTCATCTGCAGCACCACGTGGATATGAATGTTTGCTCCGAGAAGACGTGCGAAGTCGTGGAGTATCATTTCTTACACGTCTCGAAATGCAGAAGTGCCGGTGCTGCAGACAAATGCGAATACTGCCTACGAGGTATGTACATTAGTAGCTACTAGGATATGAGTATTGTGTAGGCTAACGTATGGACCGAGGATATCCGGTAGACAGGTTTCCGAACTAATGGATACGGTCACATCTTCTCTGTCGTGTGTGCAGTTACCGAGCGAGAATATGCTCGCGCAGTGGAGGTGATGGAATCCGATCAACTAGATTCGGAAGCAAGAGCGCAGTCGCTTATCCGGGCGCTCACGGACTCGCTCTCGAATGACCCACATGACGAACGAGAGCAGACGGTGATGCAACTGGAAGACGAATTGCAGCAAGCCGAAGATTACAAAACCGAACTCATGGAGAAGCTCAATGTTGCCCGCGCGAATCTGCGCCGAGCTCGGAGACGCATGTCGCGCCATCCATCCAATTTGTCCTACTCGGAGGCTTCATTGTTGCCGCGGCATTTCATCAAGGTCCGGGTGAACCAGCATCATCATGCGTCGAAACGACGCAAGGCATGAGCGGTCTCGGACTTGGTTTATAAATTAGAGTACATGATTCCTTCTATCTCATTGCTTGTAGTAAAGTTTGTTGTCTTTCCGAGTTGGTTATCATGTGGCGGAAACCAGTGCCTCATACATTCCATTGCTGATACTGCACTGGAACCATCAGCGATGATTCATCGCTGATGTCATGCGAAGCCAATTGACGCCTTTATCTGGACTCACGGTGGATTCACGTTCTGAATGTTTATGGACCAAGGTTCCTATCCTAAATATCACCGAAACGACAGCTCACCACCAACCAATCACCTTTGCCATACGCATCTGTAAACCGACATTTCATATTGGCTTTCCGCTCAAATTACAAGACGCCTTCCTTCCTTCCGTTCCGCGTTGCTTCAACTAATAGCGCTGTGCTTGCCACAAATACAGTACATACCTCCATCAAGATGGTAATGAGATCCATTCCCACCCACTGAAACCAGTTATTTTGAATAGGTTCGCTTTTTTCCAGCCGTGAAATCGCACTTATCCGTGGTGTGTGGGGGTGATCCAATTGACAGTGAACCGGCAAAAGTGCCGTCGTTGTTGTTGCTGGTGTTGTTCCCGTCGTCGTCCGTCATCTGGCAGGTAGGTAGGCGCACATTAGACAGCGACGGTGACTCGGCTTGGCCTCCATCATATCACCACCGTCACGCGACGGCTCTCCAAGACAGCCAGCCAGCATGAGCGACAAGCCGAGCGGCAACACGCGAAGCGCACGCCTCTCAGCCACGGGCAACGGCAACAGCGCGGGGGCCGGCGCCACGACTGCGAGTGGCGGCGCCCGCATTCGCACGGACAGTAATGGCGCGGTGGCGGCGCTGCTGGCCGCGACGGACCGAGACCTGGCGGGTGTGCCAGCGTCACCCGCGTCAGCGGCGGTGGACTCGCCCGTGCGTCTGCGGGCAGCGACCCGTGCCAACAGCAGCGGCAACACGCCACCGACGGGTACCGGTGCCAATGGGGGTAGTGGTGCCAGCCATCGCGCCATGAGGGCGTCAACAAGTATGATGCGGTCCTCCGGTGCACAGATGGCACTGGACATACAGGAGGCGCGCCAGTCCATTGACGGATACCATCATTTACGTAGCGAGCCGTCCAGCAAGGGGCTTCACCTGGACGATTTGGCCACGCTGGCGTCGACACCGGCGGCGCCGCTGTTGACACCGTCGATGACTGCACTGGCCGACTCGGGTGGCGCCTCGAGCGAGCATTCGCTTGGGCGATACCGTGAGTGTGAGTCCGACAATGTCTATAGATCTTTGCTTGGCAATGCGTGAGGTTGAGATCATGAGTGAGGGAGGTTGCTAATCAACGTCTGATTGCCTCTTGTGTGTGTATTATGGATATGGTTTTGATTTTTGAATTTTTTCATTTTTGAATTTTTTTTGGCATTTGCGACGCTGGCCAAGCCATGCTACAGGCCAGTCCTCCATTGCCACCAGACAGCACCATCTCGGCGGAGGATGTGATCCGCGAGAGCCTCGCCAGCTCACGGAGCACGCAGTCGTTCTCGGATCGGGACGACTTATTCATGTCGCGTCGCTCGGATAGCCTCACGTTTTCGTTTTCAAGTCGCAGCACGTTCCGAAGAAGTACCATCTCGGAGCAAATGTTGCGCGAGTCGGAGCTCTTTGAACCGGAGCGTGACTGGTCAGTGCATGATTTGTCCGAGGTACTGAGTGCCAGCGCCACGAATGTCATGACCTTGCCTATGACGAGTATCATGGAGGAAGAACAGGATGCAAAATTGGAAAACGCCAAGTCACGATGGGCGCAGCATGTCAAACTGCGGGCTCGAAACTTTTTGTTCCCGGGCATGGCGAGTGGTGGTGCACATGGAGGGAATGGTGGTGGTGGGCCAAGTGGTGCTCCTGCTGCAGGCGGTAATGGCGGTGGTGGTGGGAAGCGAACATTGCAACCACCGCCTCAGGCAACTATTGCGTCATCCGCGTTTGTGTCTCCAGAGACACATGAATGGGCGGCCCAGCAAAAGGCTTTATTGACCCAGATGCACCGTTCCAAGGATGCGACGGCGACGGCCAAGGCCTCGGCAATCGCTACGGCGATTGCGACGGCGACCGCGAACACAACATCAAACGTTCTAGGAGCCGCTCCCGGCACGGCCAAGCTGCACAAGCTTAATCGATGGATGCATGACTACTTCACGGCCGGTGGACAGGAAAGCTCACCCACCGAAGATCCATCGCTATTGCTTTCTCTGGAGGAAGTTGTTAGCAATCCGAGAATGATGCGATACTACGCGGCTTGGCTACATGATCCTGCCGATCAAAGCAAATTGTTCTTCCTGTGCTCGTTTGAAGAGTACCGCCAGTTCTGGTGCACACTACGAGCCAACTATTATGATGCCTACGGATCCGCATGGCCCACGACCGCAACCACTCGTTCAAGCCGCAGCGGGAGCGGCAGCAACAATGGGACGGCCATGTTCAGCAAAGATGATATTCTCATGTTGCGGACATACGGTGTCAAGATTGCTACCAAGTACTTGACCAAGGGTGCACAGTTTCATATCGGATCAGATTTTGTCGACTCGGATGCGCTTCGCCGGATCAAGCGCGACATCGCAGCAGGTGGTGAGGATGCCCTGCGAACGTATGACCGTATCGTGACCCGTGTCAAACGGGCACTCATGGCACGTTTTCCAGCCTTCCGCAAGACTGAACTGTTTTCCGAACTGAGACTTACAGTGGCGCGTGAGGTCATTTGCCTGGAGGATATTCTGATGAACCACCGATTTGCCAACTTTTTCTGGACGTTCCTCTTCCCGCATCACTACCACCGTGAGATTGCGTTTTGGTTAGACGTCGAGTATGAGTTCAAGCCAGCCTATCGGGCTTACATCGCCTTGCGCAAGGCACACCAGCAACAGCAGAGTCGCCACGATCGTGATCGAGACCGAGATCGTAGTCGGCGGCGAGCTGAGGAGGATGCCGCATCCAGGCAATGTCGGAGGTTGATTCGATATTTATGCGCAAAGTACTACCCAGGGGACGATGAAATGCGGGCATTGGATCAGTCCGTGACACGATCATTGCCTCGGTTGCAGCATGAACAAGACGCCATCCTAGCCAAATTCAGTTTGATTCACCTGGAACTATACCATCGCTTCCTTACCAGTCATGCGTATACAGAGTTTGCACTTTACTCCAACAATGATTTGGGTGGCAACGGAGATAATGATAATGGCGGTGATGATGACGCATCCATGGACGACTTGCGGCGCATATCGGGACTATTGCTCAGTTACGGATTGCGCGCGCACCACTGGCCGGATGAGGCATCCCGTGAGGCAATCCGAAAACGGTCCCTGGAGGTTTTGCAGTCTGCAAGAGGGTACGAAGCCATCTGCGGCATTCTCACGTTCGATGCGGCTCTACCCACGGCTGCGTCGTCTGGGTCGTCATCGGTCGAGAATACCGCCGCCAAATTGCGTGTCATGCGGCACCCACTACCGCATGATCCGAGCCCGATGGAAATCGAGCGCTCCATTGAAAGTTTTCTACTACCGTGGTGGAACGATATGGACAACGTGGTGGTTCACTCCGCAACCTGCCCATCGCCCGTGGCCTTCAATTTCAAAATGGGTGACAGCACGTCGTCGAATGAACTATATGCTGCTTGTGTGGTGCTCTACAAACCAGCACCGCCTCTCCCCGTAAGATTGCTCGAGACTGTTCGACTCGATACGATGTCCATGTCACTCACGCCGTCACATTCACCGTATGCGTCTCGGTGGACGCCCTACGGAGTGTGTATTTTATCCAAATACCCGCTCGTGGACGTGTTACGAGAGCGATTAGCGGAGGCATACGAACACATTATCGAGCGTGAAGCGATGACAGGGGCCAACAAGGATTCGAGTTTTCTGTTGGACAAGAAGGTGTTGTCCATGCTATCGCGCTCTGTCTCACTGGATCAAACATCGACCAACCTAGCAACACCAGCAACTCCGTCAGCGTCTGCCTCACTTTCTTCAGTCGCGTCCGTGGCCGCAGGGCATTCCACAGCGATGGCGACCCCATTATCCGTTCCGATGCCACTATCATTGCCACTGTTGGACCACTCGGTACGAATCGTGTTTGACACAATGGATGTGAACACTGTGATCCAGATCTTCACAGCCGTGCTGCTGGAGTGCCGAGTCGTTGTTGTGTCATCGTACTGGTCCGTGCTCATGCGAGTCTGTGATTCACTGCGCGCTCTCCTCTTCCCACTATTGTGGCCCCACGTGTACCTCCCTGTGCTTCCACGACGCATGCTTCCGTATTTGGAATGCCCCACACCGTTCCTCTTCGGTGTCTCGCAACTCATCATGCAGGATGCCACTCGACAAGACCTGATCAGCGATGACGACATCGTAGTCGTCGATGTTGACAAGGGTGTCATTCTCCGTGGCGCTCCACCGGCGACGCTTCCAGCGCCTGTGCACTACGCGCTCCGCGAAGGACTCTATGAATGCCTCAAGTCCAACATCACCAACAGTGATCACGTATTTGCGCATCGATTCCCGACACACACGCCTGGCAAGTTTCCGGATCATACGGTCCGGCAATTGTTTGCCCGAACGGTGCGCTCTCTACTCGGTGATTTCGGGTATCATCGCTACACGTGGACAGATGAATTGTCACGGCAAAAGACGGTCGTGTTTGACGAAGCCAGTTACCTTGCCGCGTCGACCCCTGAGACGCGAGATTTCCGTACGTTGTTCAGCGCCACGCAGGCATTTAGTGAGTTTGTGGTTTCATTTCATGGGTTTGAAGACGTTGTGGGCACTGGTGGAGATGATGACCGTGGGAAATCGGGGGGTGGTGGACGTGGCGCTGGTGGACGCACTAGTATGAGTGGACGACGGCGTCGTGCCCCGTAAGAACACTTGTGAATAGAACAAAAAACAGATAGTGGAAGTTCGTCCACGATCTCTACGCGTAGCTGTCACCCAACATACCACTCAGCAGCGGCAATCAACTGGTCGAATCGAATCAGTTTTAGTATCGTTTAATTATCGGCACCCGCGCCACGCACTTGAAGAAACAATAACCACCGCCAATGCGACGGCTACCACGTGCACCCCCCATCGGTTTCCAGTGTGTTGTCGCCGCTGTGAAAGGTTCATGGCTGGGTGCCCTGCCAATCCACTCGCACTCCGCCCACTGTGGTTGTCAATCAGAGAGTCATGCGTGATTGTGGTGTTGCGCATACTCTCCAATTCCTTGTCAATGATCCGGTAGAGCATGCCGGCCACTGCGGCACCGCTGTGCTTGATCATGTGCGCCTTGTTCCATTCCTTCTTGCCGTCACCCTGCTCTGACCGCACATCTTCAAAGGTTTTCCCTTGTAATAGCACGGGCCGTCGACGAGCCCTGGGGGATGACACAGAAGGAGAGGATGACGGATCTTGATCGTGGTCATAGTGATGACTCAAGGTGGCACGCAGCACGTCCTCGGTGGGAAGCAACAGAGTTTCTCCACGGGACATGTACGATGCCATAACCTCTGGCGGTGGCACCGTATTGTTGGCGATCACATAATCAATCGCGTTGTCACCACCCAGGTATTGCTGGAGTACACGAAGCGTGTCGAGAAGCGTCATTCCATCCGTTTGACCGCACTGGGTAGCCACGTTGCTAATGTACACGGTGGCACCCGATCGGCGCTGAATGGCATCACGAATCCCTGGGACCAAAAGAGTAGCGATAATGGATGTGTAGAAGCCACCAGGGCTGAGTACTATGATATCCGCATTCTCGATCGCACGGACCGCCGGGAGAAAGGCTTCAACATTGTCGTGCTGCAGGAAAACGCGCTTGATCGGGGGCTTCTTGCGCGGCTGGGTTGTGTGAGCATCATCATCGCCGTTCTCTTCTTTATTATCACCCTTGCTTTCAAGCACGGGGCTTCGCACGTTTACCTCCGAGACGACAATCGTGCCATCTTCCAGCTCTGCGCACAACTCCGTATTGGAAAGTGTGGCAGGAAGCACGTTACCATGGATATTGAGGATATCTGACAGCGACGTGATCGCCTTGTCAAAACTGCCCTGGATATCTGTCAGTGCTGCCAATAAGAGATTCCCCAGACTGCAGCCTTCCATAAAGTTCTCCGTGAATCGATAGTTCATGAGTTTACTCATCACCTCATCTGTGCGCCACAAGAATCGGAAACAGCATTTTGACTTGAGCATTGCGTATACATACGATCCATTGCACATGAAGAGATTCCGTGCTCATGTATTGTTCGTACCGGAATCGGAGAGCGCCACCAAACAGTTGCGAATGTCACCCGGTGGTAGCATGCCCAAGTATTTGCGTAGTGTTCCGGAATGGCGACCCGAGTCAAATACTGCATACGGTGAGGCGATCGCAGCAGATCAGAGTCGTTAGCAAGTGTATGGATGGTACTGACGGAACAAACGCGGCTGCACGCACCAGTGACGATAGCCGTGAGGTCGGCAGGGTAATGACGCAGCTCCTTGAGGAGCACGGCGAGACCCGTGCCACCACCAAGCGCGACGATTTTCGGTTTAATCTTCTGCTGGTTGGCGAGTTGCACCACGGCCCCCAGTTGGTCAATAGCATCAATCTTTCAAAGCAAGAAGCGAGAAACAAGATGAAAAAGTGCCGAATTGTTTAGATACCATAACAACCCACAAAGGTACACAGATGAGATGATAAAAGAGACACGATGTACCTTGAAATCTGGCTGCTCCTCTGCTTCAACGGGCATCACGCTGCCGTATTTACCATGCAGCTGTCAAGGAAAAAGCAAAGCAATCCATTGCAGCCCCCCCGCGTTACCATCAACCCAAGAACACCTTTAAACGACAAGATTTACATATCCTGTACGCACCATTTGCACGGTGATCAGGCCGACCTGATTGGCGGCCTTGATCTCGTAAAAGACCTTCCGCCCCACAAAAAGTATCGAGGACGGTGGCAGCATGAGCTTGCGACCGATCTCCTTCATGGCGCGCGCAAGCTGCGCGACCTGCGGGTTGCTGGCCACGAACACGATCTCCCCAAAGAACTCGGCCAGCGCCAACGTGTGCAGACGCTCCGTTTGCACGTCCTTCTTGCCCACGCACACGAGTCCAAGCTGGTAGCCAGCGCTCTGCAGTGCCTGCAAGGTAGCGCGTGCACTGGCAAACGGCTGGATCGTGCGGGCCTCGGCGATTCGACTCTCGTAGTAGGCCTGCGTCACACGCTGCGCCACTGCCTCACTCACGAGCTGCTGCGCCGTGAGGCTGTCCAGGAAACGAGGGAACCGCAGGCGGTACCCAAATGCGTGGCGGAAGGCATGCAGCGCGTCGTACGCGGTTGCGATCGATGCAAACACGCGTTCCTGCACGAGCTGGTGGATCGCCCGCTCGATGGCGAAATGCGCCAGCAGATTGGTATGGTCGTAGAGCACGTCCTCGAGGATCATCACCACAGCGCCGACGCGACGAGGAGCTCGCCTGTGCGTGCTGGGTGGTGGCGCTGTGTGGCTAGCATGTGCGGCGTCCGTGGAGGGGAAGGGAGGCGGCATGCCAGCATCTGGTGTCGTCGCCATGCTTCTCAAATTGAAAATTGGCATGACTCATATCCATCCAGCGCCGACGCAGCACAATCTTCACCAAAACTCAAAAATAAACCGTGAAATACCGGTATTGGAGCAGTACATGGCGTTAGGATATATCAAGAAGAAGAACAACAAAAGCAAAAACACCGAGAAGCAGGTTGAAGACACAGCAGCAAGATTGAGACCTCGCTACCCTCGCTCGCGACGACGACGCCGACAACAGCCATGAGCAGCGACCAGAGGCGCGTGAACGCGGCCCAGGACGCCGTGATCAAGGTGCTGGTTCTGGGCGATGCGGCCACGGGCAAGACCAGTATCATCAAGCGGTACGTTTGGCGGAAGGGAAGGAAACCGTGAGCATGAGCATGCCAGTGATAGTGGCATGGATTCCAAGCGTCCGATTGAAACGCTGATTGACTGCCTTGAATGAATGTGTGCGCGGGGGATGAACCAACACAGATACGTGCATGACGCCTTCTCGGAGCACCATCGCACCACGATCGGAGTTGATTTCGCGCTCAAGGCCGTGACCGTGAACGGCACGACCGTGCGCCTTCAGCTCTGGGATATCGCTGGCCAGGAGCATTTCCGCGCTTTGAACCGGGTGGGTAGGCTCAGTGTGAGGAGGGAGGGGTGCTTGCCAGTTGATGCGTTCCTACCGACACTGTGTGTGGGTGTACGTGATTCGTTCAGGTTTACTACAAAGATGCGTTGGGTGCGCTGCTCGTATACGATATCTCGCGTCCCGAGACGTTTGAGAGCGTGCTCAAGGTATGCGCCATGCCTATGACTGCTTGTTACTGGATTGTCAGCAGTATGACTAAGAGTGTGTTGGGGGCAATGAATGCTTCTGATTTGTCGCTGCAGTGGAAGAAAGAGATCGATTCCAAGGTATGAATGCCGCTGTTGATTATGGATTGGCCGCTCTTCCAATCCCTGCACGATCATATGAAGCATGA
>JAADWT010000983.1:0-12320 GCA_023336285.1 Pythium grandisporangium
CCCCCCCCCCCCCCCCTCCCTGGCCCTGAGCTATGTATCTATCACCAACTGCAAATGCCAGGCGCGCACTCAGTGATATGGTCAGGTTCAAAACTACACTCGTGTTGAATGAATCTACTAGCGTTACGTATTTAGTCACCTTCCATCAGTTTGCAGGACATCCCGTCTATGCTGTGACGGCTGCGAGCGACAGACTGAAAGTCACCGTTTAACTACATGCATGTATCCAGAGATTGATCGCGAAGGATCACCCAAGTCGTTGCGTCGGGAAACCGTAGGTGGGTGAGAAGCAAGCATGATATTTTCAATTCAATCACGCCATCACTACGTGTCATTGAAGCGCGTGTATTGCACGGATATATTTCCACCTTCAGTGGAAGCTACGTACGGTGTACATATGGCTCATCTAAGCCAGCACCACGTGCGATACGTTGGACAGCACATATTCATGAGAAGGCCTAGAACGATAGAGGGTGCCACATGCATACATTATTGCCGAGCATCGGATCCACCATGTTAAAGGAGGCAGGAAAGCGCCAGTGCCGTGATGTCTCATATCGATAGATACCTCCTAGGTATATACACTGTACGGCGCATCAGTTGCCTGCCTTGAAACTTTTTGGGCACGTGGTGTCTGCCAAAAGAACTTGGGCGCTGAATATTAGTTCTGCAGCGCAATCCGTCGCACGTGCGATAGGATGCTTTGTTCTGTGATCCACGGTGGGCTTCCTTCCCCCTGGCACTTGGGGCACTACGTACATACACGTACATGTACACTAGGGCTTCGTTGAATTCGCCCGTCCGCCTCTCTGTAATATTGTGCGGAGTCGTTTGCTTGCTCGTCCGGCTTGTCGCGGCGCAGTGCTGGCGATATGCCAGTTACCTACCAACGACCGCGAATTCGATGTGGTGATTCCCGCCAAACTCAACTATGGACCAGGTTGAAGCTCACTCTAAAGGCCCGAGAATAAATCGATATGTTATCCAATACCCTGAAGAATGCGATTGCATGTCTTTTTTCGTTATGGTTTATCTTTAACTACTACATGCCTGTTATATTCGATATCAATTGCAGTTTAGCAAATTTACAAATAATTTCTATTACGCGATGGAACCTCCGCGAGGGTGCGAGACTTTCCATGGATTTGCATACAGTATGTACACATCTGGGGCGTTTGGAGCGCATTGCCTTCATGCCAGACGAGGGCGGAGACACTCAAGTGATTGCCCCTCGACCTCGTTCCACGCTCTTCTCAACTGCCTCCCGCATGCTCTATCTTCGCTCTGTGGCTCGTCAGCTTCATCCTGCGCTCGTCTGTCTTGGGCGAGTTCCTTCGAGCTCTCCGCATAAACACGTTGCCCTCCTCACTCTCCTCACTCGACGATGGAAAAAAGTCGACTCTCGCGCTGAAACGTGGATCCCCTCACACGATTCATCCAGAAAGTGCGCTCAATGCACAACCGCAACAACCAGAACAACCACAATACCATACAGTAATAACAAAACAGCAGCAGCTCAGGGATGGAATTGTGTGGCACGTCATAGGCATTGTACGGTGCGTCGCCACATGCTTCCACATACGGTACGGAGCACAGGGTGTCAGTGTGAGCCTGCGCAGCCGCGGTTTTTATTCCTTCCAGCGAACGTTCACGCCATTGTGCGTAGTGGCCAAACCCACCACCCATCGATCACTCTCCCCAAAGCCGCACTGACACACCGTCACTTTCTCTTCTCGGCCGCTGACACCAGTACGACAGAAAGAAACACGCAGCAGGGAAGCGTGTCCATGAATCTCGCGTCACGGCGTGGTTGATCAAGTCACGGCAGTCGCGCCTCCTCCCTCTCAGTCCGCATTCTTATCCCTGCCCAGCACGTGGCCATCTCACCCACCAATGGATGACACGTTGTATAATGTGGGGCAGCGCCTGGACGCACTCGCTGCCGACGACGAGCGCGCGTACCATCACGGAGTGACCGTGCGCAGTCTGTCTCGGTCACAGGCTCAGCATCAGTCGCAAGCCACGGCCATGGCCACCACCATGCCAGCCGCGTCGTCTCATGACACACCCTACATCCTCGACGGCGAAGGCGCATCAGCCTTGGCGCCAGCCGTGCTCAGCCGCTACACACACCAGCACCAGCACCAGCACCAGCACCAGCACCAGCACCAGCACCAGCACCGTCGCCAGCGCCGCTGCTGTTGCGCCAGCCCTCTGACGCGCTCACCCTTCCGTCTAGGCGCGTTCCAGCTCCGTGTCTTGCTCGTCTTCGCGCTCGGCTGGTGTGTCCTGGCGTTCAGTCTCGTGGCCACCAGCATCCTCTCGTTCCGCACCGCTGTCCACGCGGCGACAAGCGGCACCGGCGGTGACGGTGACGGTGATGATGTCCGCCCATTGGACAACAGCCATCTGCACTGGGTCTGGACCCAGCTCGCGCGGGAATGGGGGGTCATGGCGCTTGCTGCGGCGCTGGGCTCGGCACTGCTGGGCTCGCTGGCCGATCACTATGGCCGTCGCCACATGCTCGTCGTGGCCTCGTCGCTCTGGCTCGTGGCGCAGATGGGGGTCTCCCTAGCGCCCTCTTACCGAGGCAACGCGTCCATCTTCACCACACCCTCTGCGTTCACATGGCTCATGCTCTGTCGTGCGCTGCAGGGCCTTGGTCTGGGCGGCCAGCTCGTGCTCCTGCTCCTGCTCCCCGCTGAATTCGTGGCGCAGCGTCAGCGCGGCCGTCTGCTCACGCTTAGCTTCACGGGCGTCTTCCTCGGCGCTGCCACGGCAACCTACACGACGACCCCCATCCTGCACGCGCTTGACCAGGACGTGCGCCTCGTCCACTTGACCGTGACCAGCGTACTGGCCGTTGGGTTTCTTGGTGCAGTTCTCGGGCTCATCCGAGAATCGCCTCGCTTCCTCGCGGCCTCGGGCCGTCGCGAGGCCGCTCTGCGTGAGGTAGAGCGCATTGAACTGGCCCACGGCGTGCATCGCCATCACCACCAGCACCACCAGCACCAGCACCATCATTGTCATCGTCAGCATCAGCATCAGTATTCCTCCAATGGCGCCGAGCGGTCTCCCTCCCAGGGCCTCAGCGTGGGCGCGTTGGCCCCGCGCATGGTCTCGCTCAGCGTCTCACTAGCGCGACGCTGGACGCGGGTGCTGGGCCGCACGCCCTACCGCTCGCGCTCGCTCGGCCTGGGTCTGCTCTGGGCCGTGACGCCGGCCTCGCTCGTGCTGGCCATGGCCACGACGTTCCGGTTCGCGGTCGTGGATGCCACGGTCGCGGTCCTCGCCAGTGTGGCCGCGGTCGTTCTTGCCGCGGTGGTCACTACCGCGCTCGTGGACCGCCGAGGACGCGTGACGATGGTCACCGTGGCCCTCGTCACAGCGTCCGTGGGGGTCGCGCTGTCCTCACTCCAGCTCCAGCTCTCCTTGGAGACCGCGGAAGAACTTCCTGACGAGCACGAAGAAGACGCAACCAGAGCCTGGGGTCATTCGACCGCGCTCGTGCTGACGGCGTTTACGTGCCTGTTCCTGGCCGGCGGCGCCAGTAGTGTCCTCACCACAGGGGCAGTGTGGACGCTGGAGCACTACGGGGTCATGATCCGAGCCACGGGCATGGGCCACGCGCTGGCCAGTGCGTGGCTGGCCGTGGCCGGTGCGCTGTGGCTCGCGTGGTCCACGTCGGACCCAGCACCAGCGCTAGCACCAGCGCTGGACGCGACCCAGAGACCTGGGTACGCCTGGCTGGCGGCCGACCTGACCAGGGACGGCGCCGTGATTGCCACCTGGATCAGTGCTGGCCTGCTCCTCTTGACGGCGGCCCTCACCTGGACGCTCGGGTTTGAGACCCGGGGCCTGGATGACTGCGACCTGGTCATTGGGGACGCTGCCGACAAGGAATGGCAGGGCGAAACGGAGCGGACCGCGATGGATCTGGGCTATAGCGCGGAGCAAAGCGATCGGGAGGCCGCGCTGAATAGCCCCACGGACAGCGTGCGGGTCGTATTCGACTGGTCCACCATGGGCGTGAGTACCGGGAATACGCAGTCGTCGTGCATTGGAGCCTCGGAGCATCAGGACGCGACGGTGGATAGTAATACTATGGATCGTCCTGGCCACGTGCGTGTGGATCCGGACGCCGCCGCGCCACGAGGCATGCCGTGGCTGCATCATATGTAAGGTGCTTCATTGCACCTCGATCTATCCGCCTCCCCCCCTCCACATCTGGCTGCTACGTAGTAGTGAAATGTGAAGTATTTGATAATGACGTAATTTGTAGTAATGCACACACACACTCAACAAGCTACACTATGTAACATGCTCACCGCACGTTTGTTGGTTCAAATGTGGATAACGATCCGTCAACGAACGCTAGCGGCCAAAAGGACGAACAACTAGGACTACAACTGCGCTTGGTGGGACAACCAGTGATGATAAAGCACTCTTTAGCATCACAGGCGAGACGTCAGCTCAGACCACCGCATTAATTGGGGTGACGCCGTGGGACTGCATCCAGACCAAGCCAAAACCAATTGTTTTGCACACTGAATGCATGTAGTTGGTGCCAAGGGATAAGTACATGCTGCCGATTTCCGACGCCTTCTACAAGAAATGTCGAGGTAAAACACGAGACACGAAAATACCAAGTATGCAGGACCAGCGAAGAATCGAAACGTAGACGATTACTTCTTTTCCTCATCTTATTCAAATCATTCGCACATGTATCACGCCCCTTGACTGTGTGGTATTGGTTTCCATTCTGCTCGTTTGCTCGCTCGCTCACGACTTCCAGCGTTGACACATTGTTCCACCACGAAGATGATGAGAGACCACATTTAAGTTGTTTGGTTATCGGCTTGGAGTACACACCGCCCTGCCAAGTGATCTAGACCCAGCCCATCTGTCTGGTGCGTCGTACCGAAACGATCGTCGCTCAAGTTATCATCAGCGGTGCGGAGAGCGTGTGTGCCGGTCTTAACGCATAGCAACTGGTTCTCATAAGACCATCGTGTGGTAAGGAAAGAAGATGCCGTGACGCGTGGCGAGAGTCTATTCCGTCGTCACACACATTGAAATACAGCTTGCTTCATCGTCAATCCAGCTGCGAACGGCGATGGTATGGGTGGGTATCACGAGGTAACAATGGCATGGGTGGGTACCATGGGGTAACAAGACTGCCAAGAGATGTCCTAGCTTTCCTCCCCGTCCACCCAGTCTGTCGCAGCAGTCATCGCCCGTCATCCGTGGTCCGCGTTACTGGCATGGGCACCGTTCTGACGCAGACGAACGATACTCTGACGAATCTCTCGTGTCTTGTCGTCCTCGGACAGTAACCACATGGATGTACTCACCACACACTCGCGTTTGCTTTCCACGATCCCCGAGTTGGCTGATTTGAGTGGCAGTGGGGACCCACAATCCGGGAACCGCGTCAGCGGTTGCGTCGTGATATACTGACCACACCTCTCTTGCCCACTATTCATACACAGTGCCAGCAAGTCCACGGCGTACCCACGATGCCACCAGCCCGGGTGTCGCTGCTGTTATGCCTCCAGGGCAACGAAGAAGGAGGCACCAAACACCCTGTAGGCCTCGACAATCACTTGGCGGAAAGTAGCGGCCGCCTTGGATTGACGGTTGCGGCGCCCATTGCGCTGCTCCCTGTGCGCGGTCACTGACAACGGGAGCCAAAAGTTTCGTTCCCATACGGCGCGGGCATGTTTCCCCCAAAAGGATCGCAATCGTACGGCCAAGTCCGGTGCCTCGTGCTCGGCAAAGGGCAGCGGCAGGTTGACGAACACCGAGGTCCAGGGCTTGTGGGCCTCCACCTCCTGGACCAAGCGGTGCAACCACGTCACATAGGCATCTCTACCGAAACTCGGAGAGGACCCAAATCGATTGAATCGCGGAGACAACTGGACGGCAGTCAGTTCTTCATCCTCATCACTGGTATCGTCCTCGTCACCATCATCGTCGGCCCGCTGGAATGTTGTGGCAGGTGGTCGAAGCACAGGGAAAATGCTCACGACGCGGTGTCCGCTGGTGATGAATGCGATCAAATTGGTCTCCTCGTGTCGGCAAAAATCTCAAAGAACTGCACGAGCAGGTGGAAATGCTTGGTCGCCAGTCGTGCAAACAGGTACGTGAACATCGAGTAGCCGGTGGCCGAGGCCGTGGTCGGCTTGGGTTTCACCAGATAATGGATGGCGCCCGGTAGGTAGGTCGACTTGTCCGTGTGCTCAAAGGGCAGCACGGAGATGAAGTTGGCACGGAAGGCGTCAAGTTGCGGGAGCGTCTTCTCGTGCTGGCAGAGGAAATCGGCGGCGATCCAGCGCAAGAGCTCCAGATCGCGCGTTTGCACGCGGTTCTGCAGGTAGCACGTGAAGTCGTCCAGGAGCTCCAGCGCGGCGGGCGCTCTGGTGGGATCGCCCATGCCACTCGAGGAGTAGCCATCGCTTGTCGCTACGGTGACGAGGTGCGCGCAGCCGCGGGTATTGGCGATGACGACGATGCCATGGCCAGCACCAGTGATACCGAAGACCGTGACGGCTCAATGAGTGATTCGGTCGATGTACATTTTGGATCAATTTCTTTCCATTATCTAAAAAGAGTACATACTGAAGTACACTAAATGCGAAAATCCACTTTTTGCGGATTCTATCTGAGGAAACCGTTAACTTAAATGAACCCACCGTTTGTTGAGAGGGGCCAAACCGGAAATTTGGGAATACTCTTACTGTAGGTCATAAAGTATAGGTATACTTATACCTAATAGGTGTAGTCTCCGCTGGTTCTGTCTACTTTTGACTTTAGTATAAAATCCTGCACTACCAAAGTCGAAGTAGATACTTACTTTTCAACAGAGTGCTTGGTGAGCGGAAGCAGCACGAGCTCAAGCATCATGCCGGCAAAGTAGACACAGGAAGTGATGAGGAAGCAGCTGCGGTAGCCGTAGCTGTCGATGATGAAGCCGCCGAGCACGGCGCTGCCCGACCAGGAGAAGACCGAGATGCTCTCCAGCGCGTTCCAGCGGGCACGAAGCTCCTTGGGCACGTGGTCCATGAGCAGGGAGCGACGAAGTGGCTGGGAGCAGCGCATCATGCCGCCACGCATGAGGAAGAGCACGACCTGGAGCTGGATCGGCGTCGCGAACGACATGGACAACAGGCACAATACCGACAAGAGGCGCGTGACCACGATGATGGGCATGCGACCAAAGGGCTTGGAGCCCACTTGCGCCAAATAGGACAACACCATGACGAGCAGCGGCTGCAGCAGGAACAGGATGCTGACCTGGATAGGGGTCAGCCCGTACTCTTCCTTGAAGAAGAGCGGGAAAAAGTTAATGGTCATGCCAGCACCATTGCTCACGATGAAGTCCGACGCAAACACAAGCCACGGGATCTGCGTGGAATTGAAGCACCAGAACTGCACCACGGGCAGCTGGTCCGGGTGCGAGGCGTCCTGCACCTTGACCAGCGATTGTCCCTGTTCCGCCAGCAGTGCCGTCTTCTCACTTGCAGCAGCAATGTTCCTGGCCGCTCGCTGGTCGTCTTCCTCGTCCGAGTAATCGTACTCGATCACCATGTCGCTGCTGTCCACCTTGGGCGTGCGCAATGGCTGATCGGTAGAGCCACGACGCGAGTGCGCCCTCGAGGCGGAGGGTTCGACATCCTGTGGCGCGGCTTCATTGTTACTTTCCACCGTCAGATCATCGTTAAACCGGAACAGCAAGATCGCCGAGATGGCCGCGAGGAAGGCGCCAAATTCCAGTACGGACGTGAGCTCACGGATCTCCCAGACATCACCGTAGTAGACAAAGAGCAGGATGCAAATCGCGGGGCCCAGCACCATGGCCAAGTTGCCAATGTTGTACTTGATCATGAACGGGAACGAGCGCTCACCGTGTGGGATCGAGTCGGCGAAGATGGCCTCCATGGCCGGGTTCTGAAAGGCCGTGAAGATGCCCCAGAGCGCAAAGGTAGCGTAGAGCAGGTAGATCGAGCTCTGTTCAATAGCCAGGAACGTTAGTAGCGCCGAGCTCAAGCCCAGCACTCCAGACACAACGAGGATGGTGTCGCGCCGCGTGATATCGGCCAAGTAGCCCGCGGGCAGCGAGAACAGGAGCTGCGAGATGCCCTGGATGCCCTTGACCATGCCAACGGGTTTGTTGGAGTTGGTGAGCACAAACACATAGCCAGACAGGATCTGCTGGAAAACGATGCTAAAAAAGCAAACACAGAGAGATCATGGCAATGGCGGTGAATATCTCGTGAATAAAGCGAGCACACGAGAGTTGATTATACTACACCAAGGGATGACACAAATGAGCTCACCTTCGTGCTGCCCAGAGGAAGAACACGACAAGGTACGTGTTCTTGACGTTGTGCGTCGAGTTCTTCCACCACGCCACGATGCCCATGGTGATCGAGCGCCGCAACAGATCACGAGGTGGTGGTCCAAACGATGTGTGCGCTTGCCTGCGTATTGGCAACTGAAGGTCTCCGTCCATCTACCGCCTACAGGTTCGTAATAACGCACAAGCCCGGCGAAACATGCCAATGATTGGCTCAATTGCACCTTCACGTACTGTACACTGTACCTGCTCTGATCGGTGTTCTGTACATTCAGACCACATGACCATTGATGAGTGAGCTTACATTCAGAGCACCACAAGAATGCGGAGCTGTGCAGTGCCAACCATCGCCTAAAGGAACAACATGTCGCGCCCCCCTCACTCACGAATCACAAGTTGACAGGGGTGCAGTTGACAGCGCGTGCGTCAGGAAATTGCAGAAAACAGACCCCTCTATATTTAGAATCCCCTTCATTTCGCTTTGAAAATCAATACGTACAACCTATTAAACAACATACAAAATACAGTACCGTACATACCGGTGTGCATGAAGAGCCACGCGATCTTGAGGCAAGAGTCCTCAGTGAGGACTCATCACCCTCTCAGACTTTGATGATCGGGACGAAGGGCCGCAATTCGCGCACGCCTCGTAGGCCAACACCGCGTGCCGATGGCTTCACGGGTGCGTTCCTATCCGTTATGCCCTGATCCTCCTCTGTGCGACACGATGGCGGGGCCGATGGCTCCTGCTCCTGGCGATTATAGCGCACGTCCAAGATGCGCACGCCACGTAGCATGGAGACATCGCGAAGCGCGCGGCAGTCGCTGAGGTTGAGTACATGCACGCCTGCCAGCGCCGAGACGTCGTCCACGCGTTCACACCCAGACAGATTAAGTGTATGAACACGACCGAGCGCCGAGACATCACGCACTTTGGTGCAGTGCTTGAGCGTGAGCGTGTGCACGTCGGTGAGCTGGGACACATCTTGAAGCTGGTGACAATAGCTGAGATCCAGGGTGTGCACCTTCGTGAGCGCCGACACGTCTTGAAGGCGTGGGCAGCCAGCGAGCTTGAGTTCTCGCACGGAGTGCAGTGGTGTCACATCCTCCAGCGCGTCGCAGAAGCGGAGGTCCACGTGGTGCGCTTCTTCGAGGGCCGAGACGTCCCGGATCAAGGGGCAACCGGACAGATTCACGTGGCGCACACCAGTGAGCGTGGCGATGTCGCGCAGACCAATGCAGCGGTAGGCAGTGAAGGCGGTGAGCCCCGAGAGCCCACCTAGGTCGGTGATATTGCGACAGAAGCTGATGTCCAACTCACGGATGGCGCACAGGCCGGCAAGACTGGAGATGCCGTGGCAACGACGCAGCACAAGCTTCTCCAGGTGACTGAGGTGCGAGATATCCGTGATGCCCTTACATCCAGTGAGGTCCAGGACGCGTAGAACCGACGAACTGGACGTACCGAGCGTCGAGATATCGGTGATGCCGTCGCATTGCTGCAACGTAAGCTCTTGCACACCAACCAGCATGGAGACGTCCCGGATCTGGCGGCACATGGATAGATCCAGCGTTTGCACATTCGCCAGCGCAGAGACATCCTCCACGAGGTTGCACCCGGATAGATCGAGATCGACGACCGTTCCCAGCGCGGCAACGTCGTGAATGCCGAGGCATTTACGCAGCTTGAGCGTATGGACACGACCCAGAGCACTCACGTCGGTGATATTGACGCACCCCGAGAGCCGCAGCGTATGCACGTTGCCCAGTGCGCTTACATCACGGAGGTTGGCACATCCGCCAAGGTTGAGGTCGTGCACGTGGCCCAGCGCCGAGACGTCACGCACCTGCGGACAGTTGCGCAGACTCACGACGCGGAC
Source organism: Pythium grandisporangium (assembly GCA_023336285.1). Classification (NCBI taxonomy): domain Eukaryota; phylum Oomycota; class Peronosporomycetes; order Pythiales; family Pythiaceae; genus Pythium; species Pythium grandisporangium. The sequence continues at coordinate 10,240 of JAADWT010000983.1, forward strand.
GTGGCGCAGCGGAGCCACATCCGAGACCCCACGGCACACGTTCATGTGGACCGTGTCGTGGTTGGCGAGTGGGGATAGGTCCTGCACACTGTGGCAATAGGTTAGGTCCACGCGCTTGGTGTTGGCCAGGAACGAGATGTCCTCGAGTTGCTTACAGTACGAGAGATCCACCTCTTCCACCCCCTGGAGGAAGTGCAATCCGTCAATGGTGGCACAACCGCTGAGGTCGAGGGCCTGTAGCTGGTGGACCCCATCGAATAGATGCACGCGGTACAGTCCGGACAGATTAAGCCGCCGCACTTGCTTGGAGGTGACCGCCCTCTGCAAAGCCGGTGGACACACGTAGCCGTTTGCTAACGACGTTATCACCGACTCAATCTCTTCCTCTTGGCCGTCACCATTACCATCACCATCACCGTTACCGTCACCGTCACCGTCACCGTCATCGTCCGCTCCAATGGTTTCGTCCGCGATTGCAATCGCGACGTCTTCATGGCTGATGATTCGTGGCTCCTCCTCCGGCTCGGCACGCATCAGGTGAGTGATATTCTCGGTAGGTCGTGGCGGCAGTGGTGACGTCAGGGGCTGCACCGTAACATTCGCGAGGTTACGCCAGATCGTTTGCAAATGCACCAGCTCACCGACGTGACACACCAGCTTGGCCTCCATCCGCAACGTCACGCGGTCATGAACGATGTGGTAAAAGAAATGGTTCAGCTCGGCCAGTGACACGGCCTCATTCAGGGTAAGCCATGGGATGAGGTGTCCATCCCACAGCTCAAGCGGGAACCGCGATTGAAGCAAACCGCAGTCGCTCTTGGTTGACAGCTTCCTCTCGGACGACATGGCTCCTCTTGCAGTAGCGCACTGGTGACTCGATTCGATTCGATTTGATTTGATTCGATTCAACTGGTGTTTTGGTTGTATCGGATAGGGACAGCGCAGGGTGGAGGCACGGTCGATATGCGTCCAGCGATCGACTCGCCACGGGAGGAGGCTCAGGCAGCACTTCGAGCGGGAAATGGGTGAAGCTGCAAGGTTGGTGTCGGAAACAGAATATCACCCACGCCCTATGGCCTCCATGTGCTCCATGACAGCTCCTACGTCCAAGCGTTTCGTAGGGTGACCCACCACATGGAGGATCGGAATCATTAGCACCTGGTACGCGACCATATTGCCCCCTGCATTTCTGCCATTGGCGTAAAATTAGACCGGATAGTTCGCATGTTGCAATAATGAAGCCCTCACTCAAACACTACACTTACTCCTTCACTACCAACTGTGCTTGGGAGCCCAAACTCTGCCTTGCCCGTGTCATGACACGTACCCTTGGGGACGCGCGAGATTGTCGTTGCCATGGCAAGTATCTGGGCATTCCTTCCAGCGTGCGCTTCCAGGCTAGTCTATCCGCCCGTGTCCATCGCCTTCACGGCTGCTATTAGAGTCACCAGAACATGATCTTTTTTTGTTTTCTACCATTTGGTTACGTTTCGGCAGATATTCATACGGGTCAGCGTAGTGTAGTGGTTATCACGTCTGCTTTACACGCAGAAGGTCACCGGTTCGATCCCGGTCGTTGATACTTTTATTTCACTGAACCAGCGCCATCAATTTTAGACTGAATGACACCAACGGCCTCCAACCAGTACTACATGTAACGAAATGGAGCACTATTGGTTGGTGTCTGCCCGTCGTGTGTGTGTGATTGTCAGCAGTATAACTTAAAAATTCTGTTAAATTTGTTAATTCACCTTCCTTCCCTGCATTTGTGCACTCATCGCGTCCATGCCGCGTACTGTCGTCGTAGCCGAATTCTAAGCCCTGCGCTCCGTCTTTAGCCTTATCTTATGGGTGGTGCATGTAGGCCGAGTTTTGATTGACAATGCTGTAGGCCTTCTCGGCCTGCAGCTGCAACTCAACCATTTGGTTGTAGAGCTCCCAACGGTGCCGGTCCATCGCCGACGAGTACCCTCCTGGCGGTGCACTCGATGTCTCCGCCACCGCGGGCATCTTGCGCTGTTGGTAGTGCATGTTGGCCATAGATGTCGGATTGCTCATGACCGGCACCATCGCGGTACTGC
>JAADWT010000984.1:0-12320 GCA_023336285.1 Pythium grandisporangium
CGTATCTGCACTTGGCACGGCACTCCCGCTCATCGCGCAGAAGTTCCAGGTGTCCACTGATGCTCTTCCAATGGAGATGCTCATGAGCTTTTCGTACGGGGTGGTGATCGCCACGGGCTTGATCCACATGGTGAACGAAGGCATTGAGATGCTGAGCAATCCGTGTCTTGGCTCTGTGGTGGAGGAGTACGAGAGCCTCGGGCTGGCGTTTGTACTGATCACGCTGGTGGTCATGCACTTGATCGAATGCGAAAGCGCCGTGTTCTTTGCTGGCAATGGAGCGCCACTCTTGCACGGCCACGCGCATGACCACGCACCGATCACCATGGGTACCGAGGCAAACGTCACAGTGTCTGCAACACCGTCGGGGGCTAACAACCCGTACCATCAGTCATCGAGCGACAAAGAGATGGCGGCCGTGGCCAACAGTGCGACCAGCAAGACGCGGAAGCAAATCGCAACGCTCATGTTCGAGATGGGCGTCATCTTTCACTCGGTGATCATCGGCCTGGACTTGTCCGTCACGACGGGGTCCGAGTTCAAGACCTTGCTTGCAGCCCTGAGCTTCCACCAGTTCTTCGAGGGTGTGGCCGTCGGCGGGTCAGCGCTGCAGGCCATCGAGAGCCGCCGCAAGGTCTTTTTGATGAACTTCGCGTTTGCCATCACCACGCCGCTGGGGCAGGTGATTGGGATGGCCATCCGGAGTTCCTATTCCGACTCATCCATGACCGCGCTTTGGGTGCAGGGCATTCTCAACTGTGTCGCGGGGGGTATCCTGATCTACACGGGCCTGGTCGAGTTGCTGACGTACAACATGACCATGAACGACAAGTTCCTGGCTCGCGTGTCGGGGCAGCGCTTCTTGCTCTATCTCTCCGTCTGGTTGGGTGCCGGGCTCATGGCATTGATCGGCAAATGGGCGTGAGCATGGCACGAAAGACCCGCGGACACCTTGCTGTCATTCATTACGTCACTATAATAAACCGTTTCAGACTAATTGTGTTGGTGCACCGATTTGCAATCTTTAATTATTATTAGACACCCCATGAGGGAGGGTTCCTTTTTGATAGTGAACGTATAAGACAAGTTGAATGGATAATGCAATAAATACACACTGGCCATTGGCCTATAGCGTGGGTGAGTGGGTGGTTATGTGAGCGATCGCAGGGGCACAGCCCTGCGAAGCACTAGGGGAAGCTTCACCGCTCTGTGGCAGCGGAGATGGCGGCGCATCCTCTGTTGCGGACGCAGGCGCGTCACACGGTGGATGCTGCTGGCTTGCCGACGACACGAGCTCCACGTGTGGCTCATTGTCTGGAGGCGATGGCACCGACAAGGTGGCCGTACCGATCAATGGGAGGCTCTCCATGTGTTCCACGAAGCGGTTCAGGCTCTCGAGGTTGCGCGTGGCGGCACTCACTTGTGCGTGAAGATCGTTCATGACGTCCTGCAGAAGCGCGACCTCGTCCAATAACTCGCCACGGCGTTGGCGGCGCACGTTGGCGGCTCCGAGCCGACTGGCCACGGCGCGGTGCATGCGATTCGCTCGAGAGAGCATGACTCGGGTATCCATGTGGTGCGCTGTCGCTGAAATCGATGGCGCGGCCGTGAGACGCCGTCGCCGGGTGGCTCCGTCGCCCATGGGTGCACCAACCAGGCGACGTCGCTGCGCTCCACCGCCAGTGACGATTGGCTCATGGTCGTCGGGAGCCCAACCATCTGCTCTATTCATCGTGACGGCAGGAGCCGCCGCTGCGAATGAACCGCGTGTCTCCATGCGTTCGCGGCGTGGCGGGTGATGACGCGTCGGTGGTACCCTGGTAGTTGTCGCGATAGCCGTGGCAAAGGTGTTGGCGCCAACGGTCTCATTCGCGTTGGCGCGAGTGTTGTTGGCGTGGGTGTTGGTGGGGGTGGCAGTGCGTCGCGGGAGGTCGGCCACGGTGTACGCTAACATAGCAGAGCGCTTCCGCCGGTGGTTGCCATCCAGCAGCATTGTTGGTGTTCGATGGCTCTCGTTCGCTGGCTGCTTTAACTTGTTTAGCTGCTAAGTCACCGGCCACCAGCTAAAGCAACAGAACAGCGCCCCCCTCACGGGATGAAGAATACTGTGGGCTTCGTTCGAATCAAGCGTGGCTGCCGCTCCATGCTGGGTAATAACCACCGTAATGGAAAGCGCATTGCATGTCTTTGCAGCGTTCACTAAAATGTAGGTTTGTGTGGGTGTGCCGCATAGAGCATTTTAAAAATACCGTATTGACGCTGTTTTTCTTCTAAAAATCAGTAGAAGAACAGCGTAAATACGTTATTGCTGTATTTACGGAAATATTAATAGTTGACCCCAATTTGATTCTGGTTATTAATTTTTATTTTATTTTTCAGTGCGTTTGATTTTCGTGTGTTAGCATTTGTTCGCGCGGACGGCCCACACACATGGCACGCGATGCATGAGTTGAATGAATGAGGTTGACGTTCACACGTCTGATCGATGCGGCACCGCGTGGTCGAGTTCCACTCGAGCACTAAAGCTTTTACCAGCAGAAGAACGCTGCTTTTGCTTTTGGTTGTCCACAGGTGATGGAAAGAAAAATAAATCACGCGTATTAATAAATGTAGTAAGCAAGTGCGATCTGAGTCATCACTGTATTTTATACTGAAGGACTGAAGTATGTATCTGCGGTGAATCCCATTCCTATTCCACGCAGACACAAGGAGACCCCCAAGAAGGAGGAGACCGTTATTGCGAGATGACGCGAAGGCCCGTGCCAATACAGACCATAACAGTGGCCACCGCCAGCACGATCTGGTTGCGCGCACCCTGAATCTCATGGAAGTAGCAGGCCGACCAGAGCATGGAGACCATGGCTGGCCCGATGGACGAGAGCGGGTAGGCCTGGTCAAAGCCCAGCTTGCCCATAGACAAGAGCTGACCCATGAGCCCAATGGCCCAGAGCACACCACACATGTAGGCGGGGCGCATGACACTGCGCGGCATCGAGCGGCGCAGCACGAGGCGGTGCACGAGCGAGTACCCCAAGAACACGACGGTGCTGGTGAGGTAGATGCCGAGGCATTGCGCAAACACAAAGTTCAGCGGGTTGCACGTGCGCACAATCTCTTCGGGCATGGCAAAGGGGTGACAGGATTGCTGCCAATTGGTGAAGGGCACGAGGCAGCAGCTGAGGAAGGCACCGACCACGAGCGCTAGCAGCATGCCGATGACGCGGCGCTTGCGCTCGGCACTGCGGTCCACAAGCGCGACGTGGTCGCTCACATCAGCGGCCATCATGAACGGTCCGAAGTTGGGCAGCTCTGGGTGCAAAAGCGCCTCGCTCAGGGACTCGTCCTCCAGTGACAGCGTGCGTGCATGTGACACGATTGGTAGCACACCGGGCGAGTCCTGGTGGGTGGCATCTTGAACCATGGACGAGTGATAGCTGTTGTGATGAGCAGCCATCGTGTTGGGTGGGCTGAGTAGTTGGGAAGTTTCGCTCTTGTTGGTGGACTTGTTCTTGGCCGAGGCCAGCGAAGGATCCACCAGAGATGGTTTGATCATGCCGTACACGCCAATGGACGCGATCATGAAGGCGATGCCCAGCGCACTGAGCTCGGGATGGGCCGGGACCGTGGGGGAGACACCCAGCAGTCCAAAGCGTGAGATAGCATACCCTAGGGTGATATTGGTGGCGTTCCAGAGCATAAAGCCGAGACCGAGTCCGAGTGTGTTGACGACCGTGGGGATCAGTAGGTTGGCGATGGCGAAGAACGAGCCACCGAGGATACCCTGTGGGAACGCAAAGAGCCCCGCCTCCGAGTACTGCACCCAGTTGTTACTAAGCAACCCCCACAAGAGCCCCACGAGAAGGATCCCCGAGCACTACGTGGTCAACAGAGAAGACGGGAGTCGATGATTAGCACAGCGCCCTCAACCAAACCAGGACAAGCACGTCCACTCCGCTGGAACGTACCATAAACCATTGGAAGATGATGCCATCTGCGCGTCGAGGAACAAGGGGCAGAGGAAGGAGCAACGGCAAGATGGAAGAATGAGCAAGACCGTTCACACACGAGTGAGGTAGAGAGGAGGGGGCAAACACACGCACCATAGGTTGTATACTGTTTGGCCGGCACGTAGCAAGAGCCAAAGAACACGACGGCGACGAGCGCGCCGAGGTAGCCCGTGAGAAGATCGCCCATGGTGTGCCAGTACGCAGTCTACCGTCTTTTTGGCTGTGGCCACACTTGCAATCCCTCTGGTGGATGCACGATCCAATCAATCTCTACTCCAACACAAACGAAAAGGGCGCGAACGATGACCATCAGTTTTTTCACCACGAAACACAGACGACACGCTCCCCGCGCCTTATTCCGCCACGCACAGAGTTCGACAGCGCTGACGTGACGCACCAAGCAGCTGAGTCCTGCGCGTCGCTTGTGTTCTGTGTTTATGGGATCGTGGTGTCGTGCAAGCACACGGCGGCGGTCGCTCCCTCACGTTCGTGGAGCGGATCGGATTCCTCCATGGATGCTAAATACTATCTATGCCCACAACAGTTCCATTTTCGCAATTTGACTCCTTTGTCTCACCAAGATCTCGCACTATTATCTACGACAGATACCCCGTTGGTTTGTACACATTTGTGGGCTGAGGCACTACCAATAGCCATGTTCGACATGCGTGTGTGCTCCGATTACAAGGCTGCGTGATGACACTGCTGGTGTCATGGTGGCATGCTGAACGTGTGAGAAAAGTGTATGTTCCCGTCCATCACACCAACACCAAACACCCCAAGAGGCCTGTAATAGGACCGCCTCCGAAGCGAATCTTGCAGAAGGAGCGAAATGAACTGACAAGGCCAGCAGGAATCGCCAGAAACGCTCAGGCCGTTGGCAACAGTCGAAAACTACATGGGGAAGCACGGACATCATGCAACATCGCCCAACAGTATATGTCAGCATGAATCACGGTTGAGCTGGAGGACAGTCTTGTACCAGAGGAGCCACTGCTGGGTGCACTGCTTCCCCATCTTGTGAGAACCTTCACCCCAGAAAGGCTCACACAACCGAACACTTTGTCAGTCTTGCGTTGCTCATTGGCTTAAATTCGCTTGCGTTTTAGCACCCCACTGCTTTACTCGAGGGTATTACTCCTACCTCTCCGCGCACTAAATGAACCATAAAGGTACACCAGGTCGTCTCCCCCACCCATACTGTACCGCTGTACATGCAAAGTGAATGCGGAGGAAATTGAAAAAAATGACCCCAAAAACAAAACAATCGATTCCATCCGTCCATCGCGCAAGGGACGGCGGCGGATCGATCGAGCGCGCGAGCGGGCGCGCGGCGACAACCACACACCGAGTACGAGGCACTAACAGGTAGCTGCAGGCACGCGGAAGGCTCGTGGTCTCTCACGCCGCCAGCGGCTACAGGAGCGCCACTCGCAGCACCGAGGTCTTGGTCATCGCGGCGGCAACGCGGGCAGCACAAGAGAAAGTAGCGAAGGAAGGCGTGGTCTTTGCAGGACTGGTTGGGCACACACGCACGGGCGTGCCGTTCATGGGTGGGCGGCGTTTTCGCGATCACCGCACCTGTTGAACTGGCATTTCTTGAGCAAGAAGTGCATTTTTTTTTCTCTTCAGATTTTTGAGTTACGTGGGGAGTACTGGTGAGTATTGAGCGAGTGCAGGCAAAGCGAGTGGTAAATCCGACAGGACGCCTTTCGTTAGTGGCATTGTCCGTGCGCGTGGGCTTGCGGTGAAGGCGATATGAATGCGGCCGAAAGACAGCGAGAGCCTACGCGACAGCAACGCCACGACCACCAGGTGAGCACCATTATTGCGGGGTCTTGGATGTCATGATGGAGAGGGGGAGAAAGGAGTGGGGCGAATTAAGCAAGAGGCGGAGGAGGAGCTACGTTGGCTCAATGGGAGATATGGTGGGCGGCGTGTCTATATATATCAAGCGGAGACGCAGGCCAGGTGCTTATGGGACCAAGGTTGCCTGGTGGATGCACTTATAGCAGAAGGAGGGGGAAGAAGACGGAGGAGCGGGAGGAGGGCGCGACTGCTCGGTCAAACCTGCGTTCTTGCTCTTGCCCACTACCCTCAACTTCAACAACGAAACAGACTACGCTGGCGCTGCAGTGTGTGTGTGTGGCCCAGCCCTCGGCTCCACTCTCCGTTACTCCTCTCGTATCCTCTTTTCCAGCTCCCCGTGCTCACCCGCCCCCTCTCCTCCTCCACGGCACATGCTCCCCTCCCCTCACTCCCCTCCCCTCTATGACCAACGGAACGTGCCACTCATCTGGTGTTTGTATACCGTATCTGCGACAGCAGCCCACCTCCACGTACACGTCGTCACCGGCGTATTCCTTCGCGTCGTCGACGGCATCAGCGGCGTCGTCTCCGTCCTCGTCCGTGGCCTCCTCTTCGCTCTTGTCCCCCACATCGTCCTCCGTTTCGTTTGCGTCGTCTCCGGCAGCATTCGCTCCAGCAGTGGCGCATCCCTTCGTGAGCCACGTGGCAGGTGCAGCCCACACGCTGCATGTCCACGTGCCGACGACCACGACGACGGCCGCGTCACCAGCGCCGTCTCAAACCATCAACATGAGTCTTCGCCTCGATTTTACGAGCTCGACAAACGCCAACAACTCGACCACGAATACAAGCACGAGTACATCCACCGCCCTGGCTGGGCATCCGTTGCTCGTGCCATCCAAGTCGGTCAACGTTGCCAATGGAGCGTTGCCCTCCAAAACGACACCTGCACAAGTGGCCATGGCGGTTGCCGTACCAGTGTCGACATCGCTATCTCCATCGCCGTTTGCCTCGGCCGATTCCTCAACGTCGTCGTCATCTGCTGCTGTGGTGCCCACGCCCGTGGATACCGCCTCCTCCTTCGCCACGCCGTCTGCTGTTGTTCCTATGGCGCGGATGGTGTCTGCGCCTCGATCGGCTGATGGCGTTGGATCGGGAACACCCACCCTGGCACCTCCTCCACACTCGTTGCAGTCGCATCACCATTCCTCACGGAAGCGGAAGGTGGGGCATAGCAAGCGGAGCAAGGACGTCGGTGACAGTAACCTCGAGACTACTGGTGGGGTCGTTGCCAACAACAGCAGCAGCAGTGGCAGCAGTGGTGCCGGAGGAGGAGGAGGTGGCGGTGGTAGCAATAGTGGCGGCGCGCGGTCCACGAGTCCCTTCGAGAAACTCAATACCCTCAAGATGCTGCTGGATTGTGGGCATTTGACGGCGGAGGAATACCAAGAGCGCAAGACCCAGATTATCAATGAACTCACGGGGACGTCCACCACCTCGTCCAAGAAGCCGTCGCCGCGACGGCGTGTGCTGCAGCCCATCATGAAGACGGTGGTGCCCCATAGTCCACCCGATTTCTCTCGCCTGCCCAAGGAACGCGCTGAGAAACTCAGCTTTGATGTGGACACCTTGGAGTGGCACGCTGCCCCCGTGCGCGTCAAGATTGACCTCGTGCCCTTTGCAACGGGCCAGCTTCGCAACGCGTATTTCCTCAAGGAAACAGGCACCAGTGGAAGTGGCAGTGGCGGTGGAAGTGGTGGAGTCGGTGCGGGTGGTGCTGGTAGCAATACTGGGCACAGTCACAGTGACGGTGGCGATGGCAGCCTGTTGGTGGCCAAGTTTAGCATCCGAGATGCAGAACCCAGTTCCTACCTGAGCGATGTGGAGATGCAGGCCGTCTGCGCGCACTACGCGGCGCTATACAACGAGCATGAACCACCGCTTAAGGTGTATTATGCGCGATCCTGGTTGCTAAAGTTGCGGGAACGTGGCGAGCATGTGGTGTGCTCAATCGAGGAGTACCTGCCTGGCGCCTACGTGAAATACTCCAACAACCACGGATTTGTTGGCAAGGAGACAAGTTCCACCGAGGAGCGTGAGCGAAACACACCGCATGCGTTTTCGCATTTCACGTTTGTAGCCTCGGACTATCGACTCATGATTGTGGATATCCAGGGTGTGAACGATAGCTACACGGATCCACAGATTCATACCTCAGATGGGCGTGGATTTGGTGCAGGCAACCTGGGAACGTTTGGCATGGAGAAGTTTCTCGAATCACATCGCTGCAATGAAGTTTGCCGCTGGTTGGGGCTCGCCAGCATCAATCAGTTGTACAAGCCAGGTGGCACGGCCGCGCCACCGTACGAGATGCCATTTGGGGGCAATATCAAAAAGTCGACTAATCGAATCACAGAGGAACGGAATACGTTTTCAAGGTCAGTGACAGTGTCGGACACGTTGGGTGCTCCGGATTCGCCCTCTAGTGGGAGCGGGTACCGTGAGCATGGCGTTGGAATTGTTGATGGATCCGACGGTGGTGTAGATGCTTCACCTTCCTTGCGGTGGCGGCAGCAGGCGATGGCAGCAGGAGGAGCTGGAGCAGGCGAGCGCGATGGTAGTGGCGATAGACAAGAGGAGGCGTGGCCCTCTGTGGCATCCACGTGTGCCACGGGGTCGTCGTCAATGCTGTATGGACAATCGCATCCCCTATTGCCACTGGACCCAAGTGGTGAGCGCATGCGGCCAAAATCTTTGCGTGGAGGACCGGGTAAGAATGGAGAGCCCATGGTGCTGGATGGAAGTGCTGGTGGGGGCCCGAGTGGTGGCACATTGCCTGTGATTTGGTGGGTTCTTCGCAAGTTGGCGTGTTGCTGCGGTGGTTGGTGACACCACACCACGTCCAGGGAGTTGAGGGCATCGAAGGAATAGAGAATGCGAGGATGAATCAGGTGACATACATATCCCTCAATGAAGTTGCATGGGAGGAGTGGAGGGAAGAAGGAGAGGAGGAGGAGAAGGAGGAACCGCCAAGCACGCGCAATGAACCGATGGTCATATGTCTGCCCCCACCCCCACCCCCACCCCCTCACAAGCATAGTCGTTTGTATCGTGACCACTAAGAATAGCTGCACAAGACTTAGATCGTTTGCGCCTACGAGTACATTACATGAAGCAGGCGAGGGGTCCCATCAAATGAGGGGTGAAGAAGTGAAGCGGCAGCAACTGGGAGAGCAACGGCGTGCAAGAGGATGGAAGGCACGGAACTGCACGACGCATCCTTGATTGTGATGGACCCCATTGATAGTGCTACCGTCGTGACGAAAGATGCGTCGCCGGCCTGTGATACGGAAAGTCAGGCGAAGGGAACAACAACACAAGCTCAAGCACCCGCACAAGCAAGAACAGAGGTGGATGCAGTACTTACTGCACCGCCGGTGCCGACGCCCAAGCAAGCCACGGGCTTGTCCAGTACGATCCTGTCGAACGAGGTGAGCATGGCCATGCAGCAGCTCGACACCAAGCGCGCATTCGATATGATGCTCGTTTACGAGCGGTTTCTGGCACTGGAGAGTGAGAACGCGTGCCTCGTGGACCAGGCCGCATTCCTTAAGGAACGCGTGGCGCAGCAGACACGCGAGACCAGCGAAATGTATCATTACTTCCACGGCAAGCTGGACGCGCACGTCGCCGAGATTGCCACGCTCGAAAGTGCTCTTGCTTTAAGTCGTACAGCCTTGACACAGAGTTCCACGCAGCACGCGGAGGCTACTGAAGCGTCCCAGTTGGAGCGAGCACAGGAGCGCGCACAGGCTCAGGCGGAGCGTGAAGCCCTGCAGAAGGAATTGCTGGGGTTGCATACGTTTCGTCAGCAAAAGCAATGCCTTGATGATGAATTGGATGCTGTGCGGGCCGAGCTGGCCAACTGTAGGCGTCAATTTGAAGAGGAGCGTGTAGATTGGGAACGTCAGTCCCTCGTGGAAAGAGAACGTGTGAAACGTGATTTGCTGGAACGCATGAGTGAGACCAAGCAGGAGTTGTTGGCGCGAACAGATGCGCAGGTTACAACGACTACCAAACGCACAATGCGAGAGAATGAGTTGGTCGTGGAGGAATTATCGTATCAAAGCCGAGAGGCCGAGAAATTGCTGACGAACTTGAAAGCAGCCGAGCAGGAGGTCAAGCGTTTGCGTGTGCAAAACAAGCTACTCGAAGAAAATGAAGTCTTGTTGGCGAAAAAGGCGCGATACTATCAAAAAATTGTTGGGCAACTGAAAAAGAGCAGTGTTGGTGCGGAAGGAATGGCTGCGCTTATAGTAGACGAGCAAAAAGTCACCAACGAACAGGGTCCATCCGCGAATCGTAGCGAGAACGAGGCAAGTGAATTATTGGCTCGAATATCAGTGCTGGAAGAGTCGCTAGGCAAGGCACACGAGTTGTTGCAGGTTTTCCAGGCGGAGAGACGATTCATTGTGGCGCAGCAGGATGAGATCATTCAGTTTTTGTGTCGCACTGTACAGGATGCCAGTCTCGAGTTGCGACAAAAGAAGAAAGTGACAATGTGTCGATCCTATCCAGGTGCTATGGAGAGCCATGACACGACCATGGACAGAGACAGCAGCGAGATTACGGTGCGTGGCGCGTTGGCTCAGATGCGCGACACAACATCGATGGAGGAGGTCGTCACTGGTATGCCTGCGCTGGACGAGCTAGACGACGACGATACGCGTGCCATCCTGCAGTTTTTGCTGGACCGAATGAAGCGGTATCAACAACAACTCGCGCTTGTCTACAACGGTAGATCGTTGGCGTCCGGATCAGCAGCAGGGGCAACGATAAGCGTTGGCCGCGACGCATTGTCAAGACAATTGGGTGTCGAGCTGCCACCAATCGCGCCGCTGTCGCCCTCAGGGACAGCTACGTCCCCGTTAAAAATCAAGCGACGAGTGCAGGCACCACCGCATCATCACTATCATTCTGCGCAATGTCCGGGTCACCCGATGACTGGGTCACCATGCTCATCCTCTGCGGTGAATGGAAATAGCGGATCCGGTAGCGCAGATGGTCGAGGATCTCGATTCGTGTCGGTGCCTTCACAGGGACCACCGCCGTCCGATATGGAGAGCCACTTGCTCCACGTGGCGACCATGCCGTTCAATTTTGTTCCATCGTCGTCGGTGGTGCGTCAGACCAGTGGAAGGACTAGTCCTTCAAAAAAGATGGCTGCTGCCTCGGTCAAACCACCGCGGGCCACGGCATCGAACAGCTTGCTTTCCAAGGTCCCGAACGCGAACAAAGACTCTTTGCTGTCAGCGTGGTCTACAGACACTTTGCCATGCTACGAGGGCAGTGATACTGCGGATACGTGATGTTTTCGTCACGGTGTGAGAGAGAGAGAAAAACAAAAGGAGGTGCAGTTAGAATGCCTCGAGCTTCAGCATGTTACTATAGTAGTAGAAGTTTTGAAAAACTCGCTCTCGTGTGATTGTCGGTTTGGTTCGTTGGATGGAAGTCTATGTAAGGATGGACCTGGGGACGTGGGCCTGGAGCGTTTGAGGTGTAGAGTTTGTATCGGATCGATGTGATCCCGCCCCCAATTCTCTATCTGGCTGTTCCATCATTTCCTTGACGAGCAGAGCGAGCTATGCCTTCTTACCCATTGTTTTCGTAGTCATCATCCGCATCGGCATCGCTTTCATTAAGTACTCCAATCTCCACCAGTCGTCGTGCAAGCTGTTGGCAGGTCATTAAGTATACCACGTAAAACCCATTACCGTCAGCAATCCCATATGGCCCACCCACCCACCCTCCGTCCTACAAAGCGGAGCTGCCTCCTGCAATTGACAACGTACCGCAGTGGTCGGAAACGAGTCACTGGACTTGGCACGGTAGGAGACAGCGCCCAGACCACTGGCGTCCTGCTCCTCGTCTTCGTCATCCACCAGGCCGTCAAAGCCAAACACGCGGTCCGCACAGGCGATGCCATCCTGGAACCCTACGACCGTGGGCAACACACGCACAAGCAGCTTCTCCACAAAGAACGGCGCCTTCTCGGCGTTGAGCTTGAGAAACTTGCACTCAATATGCGTCTTGGCCAACCGCGCCAGGTGCTGTCATTGCCAGGGAAGAGAGGGTGCGCCCGCGAGCGGGTTACGCCAAAAAGAAAAGAAAAAAAGTTACGTTAGCAAGAGCACCCATAGTCAGCGCAACATCTAACATCTATCCAATCTAACAAATACACACCATATCCATGATCTTGCAGCGCTCAAAGTCGCGGTGGTAAAAGTGCACGAGCACGCGCGCGCTCCCCGTCACTTCCTTGAGGAATTCGTCCTGCGTGATCTCGCGGTAGTCACCGTGGCCCTTGGCCAGCAGCGTCTGCCGCTGCTCGTACTGCGCCTTGAGCTGCGCCAGCCGCGCGTGCCGTAGACTACGTAACCCGCCCCACATCATCATCATCATCAGCACCAGCACCAGCATCAGCATCAGCATCAGCATCAGCAC
>JAADWT010000985.1:0-12319 GCA_023336285.1 Pythium grandisporangium
TGCTGCTGCTGCTGGGATTGACACATAGTGCGCCGCGCGGATGCTCGACACGGTGTTTATCCAGAAGGAACAGATCTGGTCCTGGTATTACAGCAGCTCGGGCGGTGTGATTCGTAAGAAATCGCAGCGCAAGCTGGACGTGGCTACTGTGCTCCACAGTTTCCAGCAGATCGCGCAGGGCTATGACCAGAATGCAGCTGAATACGTCGCCGTGTGCTGGCTGCCCCACCAGCAACGCGTGCAGCTGATGACCGGCGCTGAAGCCTCGCCATTTCTCACAACGTGTGCTACCACAGCCAGTATAAGCGCCTTTGTGCCCCCTCGTGGCGTGCTGGATCCAATGCAATACGCAAACCTCGAGCATGAATACACGTACGGTATTGTATTGTCGTAGCTATGCATGTTGATGGGTTTATTGATAGCCAGTAGGATACAAGTGAATGACGGACCAACTAACGGGATATGCGTTGTCGCTGTTGTTGTTGTTGTTGTATTTGGCCGAACTAATGGATCAAGGCTTCATAAATCTGGTAGGATGCAGAGCAAACTCTTCCGTGTATCGATAGGTATGCGCGTGCTGAGCATGGATACCGCCATTAATGCCACCGTGAACGACGTCGTGCATGCTATGGTCAGGTACGGCACAGCACGCAGGCTTTGACGGGGTTGGGAATTTGCTGGTGCCATTGCTGACCACCCCCGGTTCAAACTGCTACTACACTGTCGCGATGTGCCTTACACTTTTGCAATAGCTTTATCGAGAAGAACAAGAAATGCAGGGTGGTGCAATGCTCATCCTATTTCGTGTTAGACGATGATGGCCACGTATTTCTGTGGCGCACCGATAAATGCGAGACGATACCCTTTGTGAATGTTGGCTCCTCTGCATCACGTATCCCCGCGGACCCGCCGACCACGGCAGTGGAGAAGCCAAACGCATACGCAGGCCCGCACGCAATGAACGAGCGATTGTTATCGCGCGCCCGAGGGGAAGCTGCTAAAACGCCTGACGAAAACCTCATCCAGGCTATTTTGGCTTCTCCGACACCACATTTTAAGCGGCAGCCTTTGCTTCTTTCGTCCTCTGCTTCTCAGCCTTCGTTGGTTTCTTCCTCGCAACGGAAGGAATTGTTCTCTTCATCACCACGATCTCTTGGTCCTCTTGCTGCGTGTAGTCCTGCCTCGAGAAGCCGCAAAGACGCGCTCAAGCATCAGCTACGAACAGGAACAGACTGGGAGATGGCCATGCAGTACCTTCCGCCGAGCTCATCCCTATCGAGGGGGAGACAACGAGTGCTTTCAGCTGCACACCTAGCATCTAGTCAACGGAAAGGATGTTGTGGGGACTATTGCGAACTGGTTGTGAGTAAGTGGGCAGCCAAACGCCTTGAGGTTTCGCTCCCTCCCTCCTCGACAGCTACGTCATTTGATTGGATTGAAACCTTGAGTAAGGAAAGCACAAGTCGAGCTGGTGTTAGTAGTGATCGAAACACAAGGCAGCGTACTGGGGGAGGTCGCAGCAACAGTGTTATTAGTGCCACTGCAGCTGCAAACGCATTTCTCTCATCACATCCTGAGGATCCTTTGGATCTCGCGTTGATACGAAAGCCAGGGACTCCACAAACTCAACAGTACGTTGATGCAAATCGAGGAGCCAATAATGCTCCTGCAAAAGGGATCAAGGAGAGCAATGAAAAGCCACACACCATCCCATTCAAACTGGTTGCACAAACCAGAGCAGAGAAGCAACTCGTAGAACTATTTATGCGGCGTTATCAGCGTGGAGAAGACGGCGATTACTTGGCAGAAGAATATTATGGAGACGGTGAACCTTTGGGGCAGACATTCCCTGGGTACTATTATCAGCAGGTGCAGGTCTGTGCCAATTGCTTCGCATTCTACACATTAATTGAAGATGTTCGAATGAAGGCATTAGAACAAGTAGCAAAGCGCCGGCGAAGTACCAAGCGTCGATCGGATGTTGGCCGGTCATCTATGTTTCTTAACACGCTTGAAGCATCAAGAGGCTTACCAGCCACGATTGAGGATATTGACGATAGCGAGGCGGCAGCAAATTTGACTTACCGAAATAAGGTTGAACGTGGCATGTGGAAAGTCGCCTGGAGCCAAGCACGAACGGTGGTTCTCCCTTCCATAACCAAAAAGGACGCAGCCGAGCTGTACAGCTTTGTGAACCCGCATCCGGCTGTGGCAATGGTGTTGAGTGCCGTGGGTATTATGTTGCGTGGCGAAATACCTGAGCTGGCTTCGAGTACAACTGACGTGAAACGATTTGTATCAAAAGATAAGTTTCTCGCCTCTTTGCTCCGAATTGATTTGGATCACCTGCAGTTCAACATAGTCAACAGCTTGGCCGGTTATGCGCGGAATCCTCTGTTTGCACCTGTGCACATCGCACCGGTGAGTTTGTGTGCATCGCGATTTTGTGATTGGTACGTTGTTTTTAGGGTAATAGCCATACGAATGAAAAGCTCGTGGAACGTTTCTCTTCGATCCCCAGTAGCTACTGTTGTCGAGGATGTTAATTTTAATTGGGCTTGAATTGCTTAATGCGGTGTTCCCATGTAGGATACGCCTAGTGTTGCAGGCATATGCGTGGAAGTATAAACATCAATTCATTGACGACCAAGAAACGTGGCGAACACTAGCGTTTCTCAAATCTGAGCTTGTGCCGAACGATCTAAAGGAGCTCTACGAACAAGATATGCAGTCACCTCCAGCTGAGCAGACTGGCAACGTGAAGCAATCGTCGGTCGAGATAAAACGGGGAGCCAAAACTCAACCAGACTTTCCAGTAGCGACGCAAGGGGGGCGTATTCAAAGCACTGAGCCTGTCGCGTCAAGTAATAATAAACAGACCAGGGCGAGGAAAGCACTTCAGGAGCAACAGATGGCTCGATTGTCGGCACCCACGGGATTTGCGGAGGCCATTGCAACTGGTGGTGGCGTTGACTCGATCTTTACTTGTGGTGACGGTGTTACGCAAATTCCTTTCACGATCACCGGTCAGGCATTAGCCACATCAACTAAGTGTAACCTAGTGGTGTTTCCTGATTTGTTCGACACGATGGAAAGCACCAAGGTTTTCTTCCGCCCTGTTCTCAGCCGGCATGTTGGCGCGCGTGCGCTTTTCTTCAATCTGCCAGGACAAGCGGGGAGTAGATACGCAACGACGCCAAGCGTAGTTGGTGATACCAGTGCAGAAGACGATGATACCACTGATGCTGAAGATATGAATCATAGCCATCAGCCACAAGGTACTGGTCATGGAAGTATGTCCAACAGCCAAAGAACGGAGAAAACGTCACCAACCAAAGCGACGAAGAAAATAGCATTCAACAATGTATGGTGCGCCCACAAAATCCATGAGCTGTTGGTTCATCTCCAAGAAACCAAGCGGTTCATGACGTCCGGTTTACCTTTTCATATCGTTGGCTTCGGGAACGGCGCAAACATTGCTGCAACCTTTGCTGTACACTATGCCAAAAACCGAGCGTATAGCGAAGATCTCCAATCCCTCGTCCTACTCAATGGATTTGCAACCGTGGATGCACAGATGGCAGCCATTCTCCACAGCACTGTGAATGTGTTCTCATGTCTACCACCCGCTCGTCCCGATCTCCCAGTGTCGTTTTTTGCCAAGTACCTCTTCTCGGAACGATATCTCGCACAAATCGACAGTAATCTCGCCATTAGTATTTATACCGCGGTCACAAACCCGATCACACTGGATGGACGTATCCGCATTTGCCAAGGCGTGCTCCATCACGTTGATCTAGCCGCTTTCGTCCCGGATATCGATATTCCTTTAATTCTCGTCCAGTCGGTCGAGAACACCCTCATAGCACCCACCAGCGTCGATGCATTCTTGCAAAACCGGATTAATATTGCTCATGCATGGTCTCATCAACAACCTGTGCAATCTTCAACTTCAAATTCTTCGTCATCGGCAGAGCTCATCAATTCCAAGATGAAGAAGCAGTTGCAGCAAGTGTGGACAACACGGCACAGCGCATTTGTATCGTGGCTGCGTGCAGGCCACGAGCTTCGACAGGAAGCGAAACCATATCTCATGGAGTTGCTCGAGCTAATTGTGTGCTCAAGGGAACTTCCTCCCTCGTCACCAACTCCGGCGTCACGTGAAGGTCATGATCGGCATCCCGAACCGTTGGTTGCAAACACGACAGCGTCGAGGTCGCCTTCCAAGCAAGACAGTTCGATGCCATCAGCACAATCAACACACCAAAATTTAAATGAAAGCTCCGGTAGACCGCAAGAATTAAAGATAGTATCTCCACGATCGAAGAGGAACCCGCCAACGCAAGTGGAGTCGAAGTTGGAGCCTCAACCCCATGCTGCTTTGCTGGCAAAGCCTCGAATTCATGCGCACGCGTCAGTATCAACAAAGCACCCGAACATATCACGACATTCTGATTCGCTACCTGCGACTGTGAACTCTACCGTCATTGGTACGGAGGTAGCTGCACCTCCACAGCATCATCTACCGAAGCAGATTCTGGCACATCCCAAAACGGCAAATGATGCTCCTGACTTGCCTTCAGAGGCAGGATCTGAACCAGGGCAAGTATTTGATGCTGATGATTCAGTCGTAACGAGGACATTCGCTCGTGAGGCTGATGCACAGGTCTCTCCTTCCTTCCCACCACGAGAGTCCCCCCGCCATGGTCGAGTCGTTGCTGTTGTTGATAGTGAAGTCTCACAAGAGAAGGTAGACGTACTAACAAGTGTGCGGCCCGACTCACCACGCTCCACTCGTATTGCACGGCATGCTGATGTCGACTCTGAGATTACCGCGGTTCGCGATAAAATGAGAGCTGAGGAACAACGACTGCAGCGCGAGGCCGACGAACTCCGGGAACGACAGCGGCATGCTGCTGAGGAACGCATGGAGGCGCTGCGTGCGGAGCAGGAGCGACGTCGGCGTCAGTGGGAGGAGGAAGACAGGGCACGCCTTGCGGATTTGGAGAAGAAACTCGCGGATGACCAAGCGGAGCGCGATAAAGACCGTCAGCGACGAGCTCTAGAGTTAGAGGCTCGAGATACGGCGCTAGCGAAAAGTATCGCGGAGGTCACGACTGGTGCACGTCGAGATGAGCCGCCGACTTTGATTCAGTCATCACCTCTAGGTATCGTAAGCAATGATCTCATTGCGGATACATCGCATGAAATGAAGCAGCGGCTTGCCACGCAACCGGAACTGCCAAGCTTGTTTGACCAATTGGAGGCCGAAGAAAAGGCGAAGAAACGACTGGGGAAGATGCGCGTGGACGAATTTGAGCAAGTCAAAACGGCGATGGCACAAAATTTCACGCATCACACACGCGAGCACGACAATTCGTTGCGCCAAGAACTGCTCAGGCGCAGAAACGCGCACGCGACCTGCATTCAAAAATATGCTCGTCGGTACGTGGCGGTGTGCCGCGTGATGCAAATCCGGCGCGAGCGGCAACAGCAAGTGATGCGCCGCTTTGCTGGCAGTGAAATGGTTCGTGTGGCGCGCGGCTTTCTTGGGCGTCGGCGCTTTCTTCACTACCGAGAAAAGTGCGAAACGGATAGGCGGCAACTCGGGTCTGCAGTTGCAATTCAAAGTGTGTTTCGCGGATTCCGCTGTCGCGCCGCGTTCCGCGCTCTGCTGCGGAATAAGAAGGTACGCTTGATGCAGCGCGTCTACCGCGGCTACCGTGGGCGTGTCTACTGCCTGGCGTTGCGCGAGGAACAAGAACAGCGACGATTCCTGAGTGGTAAGGCCACCCGCATCCAGGCCACATGGCGCATGCACCTTGCTCGTGATCGCTTCCTTACTCAACGAATCTCGATCCTCGCGGCCACGGAGATCCAACGCATGTATCGAGGTCACCTGGGGCGCATTGATGCAGCACGCAAGAAGGCGTGGCACCTGGCCGAACCCGGTCCGGAGCGGTTGGCGCTGGGCTTGAAGATGATTGAAGGCTCCAAACAAGCATTTGAGCGACAACAAAGCGAGATTGACGCACTGCATCGTGCACAGGAAAGTGTGGAGCGACAGGTGAGCTCAATCCATGCCGAGTTGCAAGAATCGGAGCAGGAACTGGCCGTGTTGGAGCGGGAACTACAGGAAATTGATCAATTGGATGCTGATCTGCGCGAGCTCACGCACGAGGCCGAGATGCTACACCACGGTGGGGTGGAAGGTTTGCTGCGCGCGAACGCCGGGAAAGGTACGAGCGTTCAGGCGGGCAAGAAGAAAAGCGTGCAACCGCTCGGTGATGGCGTTCCCTCGCTTGCCTCGGGTAAGCGTGGTGGTGATAGTGACGTTGAGGACCACGATGGCAGTGGTGATGACGATGACGGTATGATACCGTATGAAGTGGGCATCGAGGATCAGTTTGAGAGTCAGCAACAGCTCAAGGCACGTCAGGCAGAGGCGTATGCGGTGGAGATGGCGATCCAGATCAAACGAGCCGAGCGTGAGAAGAGGAAACAAGACCTGGAGGCCGAATTTACGAGTGTGTTTGCCGAGGTACAGGTCAAGCGCCAGGCGTTGGCCGATATGGAAGACAAATTGGCCGATATGGAGGCTACCCGCATGCGCAAGGACCGAGAGTTTGCGCGTATGCAACGTCACCTCATGGAGCTATTGGAGGAGCAAAAGTTGGAATTGGAGAATTTGCGAGAAAAGGGTATTGAGCTTGAAACGGCGACCGCGACCTCGGCGGCGGCAGCCGCTGTGACGGCCATGAAGGCCAAAGAGCACGAGAAGCGGTCGCAGGCCATGTTTGAGTCCACCGAAGAGCTGATGAAATTCCAGTTCATGTCCATGTCGTTGTCGTACTTTAGTTCACTCAGCATGCTCAAGAACTTGCGCGACATCAACTCGGATACGACGGCTTCCGCGATCACGTCCACTGCCGAGACCGCGGCCGCCGCTGCAGCGGCGGCGGCGGCGGCGAACATCCCGACCATGCAGCGCCTGAAAGTGGGTGGTGCCGAGCTGATGGCCACCGCGTCAGAGATCAAGCAACGCGAACTGGAGCAAAAGCAAAAAGAGGAAGCCGAGGTGTTGGCTCGCAGCGGCGGACTGAACACGCCCATGCCCGACCAGGTCAGTGACTGGACCGTGGACGACGTCTGCCGCTGGCTGGACTCACTTTCGCTGGGGCAATACAAACCGGCGTTCAAGGAAGGGGCCGTGGATGGCGCCTTCCTCTTGGAGCTGCGCGCCGAAGACATGTCGGACGTACTGGGTGTGACCCACAAGCTGCATGTGCGCAAACTGTTGGTGGCACGCAACAAGCTGCTCCCGCTTTCCCAGCAGGAGCAGGCACAACTCAGTGCCGTGCAACACGAGGAGGCTGCTCGCCTGACCCGGCAACCAGGTGCCGCTGCTGCTGGTGTGGCTGGTATTAGTGGAGCTGGTGGCACTGGTGCTGCTGCTGGCACGACCGTGGCAGCGGCACTGGACGCCGACACGGTGTTCTCCGCCGCTAGGAATGGGCGATTAAAGCGTGTCACTGAGAGCGTGGATGCCGGGTTTGATATCAACGTGGAGGATGACAAGGGCAATACCCTGCTGCTGATCGCGTGTCAGAACGTCAACCTCAAGATGGTCGAGTACCTTGTGGCCAAGCACGCGAACGTGAACCACCGCAACGCACAGGGCAATACACCGTTGCATTTTGCGATGGCGTACGACGCCGAGGGCAAGCTCGGTGAATACCTCATCGCGCGTGGCGCCGACGACACGATTGAAAACATCTATGGCCTCACGGCCTACGACGGCCTCACGCCCGAGTAAGAATGCTGGGGAGGATTGATGACGTTGGGAATGGAGAGAATAAAGATAATGACTGTATAACAACAAAGAGAATGCTGGGGAAGCAAACCACACCGACCCCCGGTGGTGACTACTACAGTGTAGACAAGCACGCCTGCTCTTCTAGTCGCTCGCAGTTGCTACTCCCTAATTGTCCATGTGCTAGATTGATTGATTCTTGTTTTTGTATTTTTTTGTATTGTGCGATCTCTCCACCGTCTTGAGCCTAGGCCTCGACCGAGTGGGTCTCCTTGGCCTGCTCCAGAACTCTCCGGTCCTTGGCAGCCAGCAGGCGGTTGACGCTGTTGACGTAGGCCGTGGCGGCGGCCACGAGGATATCCGTGTTAGCGCCGTGGCCGACGTATTGGCGATTCCGCGTGGCACCCGTCTGTGGGTTGACGAGGTCGCTCACCTCAGACTCGACCTCGTCCGAGTCTTCCTCCACGCGCACGGTTACTTCACCCAGCGCGTACGTGCCATCCGTGATGCTATTGACCGAGAACTCGTTCAGCTTGAGATGCGGCAGCTTGGCGGCCCGCATGATGGCCACGTAGATGGCGTCCACGGGCCCCGTGCCCATGGCGGCCTCACTCACCTCGGAGCCATCCTTGAACGCCAGCGTGACCGTGGCCGTGGGCTTGACGCGGTCACCGGCCGTCACGTGCACGCTCTGCAACGTCCAGTACGTCTCGGGTTTGTACAGTTCATCCGATACGATGGCCTCAATGTCGGCATCCGTGACAATTTTCTTTTCATCCGCGAGCACCTTAAACTTGTCCACGTAATAATCCAATTGCTCCGCGGTCAATGACGTGTACCCAAGCTGTTGCAACCGCTTGTTGTAGGCGTGGCGCCCGGAATGCTTGCCCAGCACCATCTTGCTCTCCGAGAGCCCAACCGATTCGGGCAGCATGATCTCGTACGTGGCCTGGTGCTTGAGCACACCATCCTGGTGAATCCCGGCCTCGTGCGCAAACGCGTTGGCCCCCACGATGGCCTTGTTGGCCTGCACCGCCATGCCCGTGTAATGGCTCACCATTCGGCTCACGCGCGTGATGTGCGTGCTGTCGACGGTGGAATACACGGGAAAATGCTGCGGCCTCGTCTTGAGCGTCATGAGCACTTCCTCCAACGACGTGTTGCCCGCACGCTCGCCAATCCCGTTCATGGTCACCTCCACCTGCCGTGCGCCACCCTTGACCGCGGCCAAGGTATTGGCCGTCGCGAGTCCCAGGTCATTATGGCAATGCGTCGAGAACACGGCGCGCTCACTACCGGGGGTATGCTCAATCAGGTACTGCATCAACGAGCCATACTCTTCCGGCACTGTGTACCCGACCGTGTCGGGGATATTGAGCGTCGTGGCACCGGCCTTGATCACCTCGGCCAGCACGTCACAGAGGAAATCCGGGTCGGAACGGCCGGCATCCTCGGGGGAGAACTCAACATCCCCACAGAGACTCGAGGCAAACGACACGGCCTCCACGGCGCGGCGTATGCATTCATCGCGGGAGATGCGCAGCTTGTACTTGAGGTGAATATCGGACGTGGCCAGGAACGTGTGGATGCGGTGACGTGGCGCGTGGCGCACGGCATCGTAGCAGCGCTGAATATCCTTCTCCGTGGCCCGCGCGAGGCCGGCAATGGTCATGGGCAAACCCGTGGCACTGCGATTCGTGAGAAGCGGCCCAATCTCTTGCGCGATCGCGGCCACGGCTTCAAAATCGCCTGGTGACGAGATGGGGAACCCGGCCTCGCACACGTCCACGCCCATGAGGCTCAGCGCGCGCGCAATGTCCATCTTCTCGCGGAAATTGAGCGTCGCGCCGGGGGATTGCTCACCGTCACGCAGTGTCGTGTCGAAGAGGATGAGGCGGTCCTTGCCCTCATGCGCGGCATTGGCGGTGGCGGTGGAGGTGGTGGAGCGCCAACGCTGCGCGTGCTGGCGCATGGAGTGGGGCATGCGGTGGCGCTGCATGGCGCGGCGAACGGATGGCGGCAGCATATTGGAGGACTACCCGGTGGATTGTGGAATGAATGAGGTGATGCAAATGGCCAGGGCGGTCGGTACCTAGCGGTGGTGGTGGTAGTGGCGGTGGCGGCGTTGGCGTTGGGTTGGCGTTGGTTTTGGCGAAAGTTGGTGTTGACGATGTTGCACTTTTGTTGGGTTGGTTGTGATGGTGGTGGTGGTGTTTGGCCAAACGCTTCCTTTGGTGAGATGGCGCCCGCGATCTTTTTCTTGTGTGGGTTTTACTATGTCCTATGTGTTTGCGTGTGTCTATCTGTGCGTTTGTGTGTTTCTGGCGGGTGCTTGGTGGGGGAGGGAGGTCGCGTTGAGTGCTTTATAAATCGATGAAGGGGGAATACTGAATTATGTTGAAGATAGCAAGTAGATTGATGCAGGAATTCACACTGCTTTGAAGAATTAATGAGTTTCGCAAATGGATATATCGATGCCGATCGATTGAGGCCCTATCCTGAAGCGCAGAAAACGGGTGGGTCCATCCCGCATGGTGAATTTGCATGTTTCTGGTGGTTCGAACGGGTTTGGGTCACGGGCCCTGAACCTCTGGGTCTTCTACCCAGACCCGTGTGTTTATGAAACCCACCTAATCACCCTAGTTTGAGACGTACTCATTTTTCAACCTGGAAATGATAATTTGATCCCTTGCTGGATTAATTACGGCACGGTGATAAATGCAAATATACTCCGTATATCCGCCTAATCCTGTAATTTCACATTTGATATTTGGGACTTGGTTGCTCATCCCCATCTCCAAACTTGCAGTTCTGGCTTTCCAGTCTCTCTGGGGTTGGGGTGTCAGCAGTCTCGCTAACGTCCAATCATCACGTCGAAACGTGGCTCTTCCACCTTTCCATTGGTCACAAATAGTCAACGGCAGCGATTTTCGCCCTGGACTGTACCGTACAGTGAACTGTGGGAAGGGCTCTTGATGTGAATTGTGAATTATTACCCAGCGAAATCAATCGCCACTCTACTCAAGTTGCAATCTCCATCTCCATACCGTACGCAAAGAGCAAAACACGTCAACGACACCGGCAGAGAGCGAACATGGCGTCGCGTCCTCTGCCCCCGGGGCGTCATGCACGAGGCGGCCGCGCCGCAGCACCACCCACGCACTTGCGCGACGTCAAGCTGCGCAGCATCGACGGCGATGGCGCCCGGCCCGTGGTGGCGACGGAGACGGCGCCGACGACGAGCGCAAGCGTCGGGTGGTCGGCACCCCGATGGGACACAGTTGAGCCCGAGTCCGAGGGCTCGGTGGGGTGGGGGGCCCGAGGATGGCCCGCGTCCACGGCGTCCACGGCGGCGGCGTCTCCATCGAAAGCACCACCTCCACCTGCGGCGATGATACCCCCTGTAGAGGCCGCCAGTCGGTCGACACCAGTCTCCACACCAATGGGGACACCAATGACGCGTGAGAAATCGGTACTGGCACGATGGCCCCCGGCGGCAGATGTAGATGGGCCCACATCAACCGATGCAGCGACGACGACCCCAAAGCCGGTGGCGGGAGGAGTCCCACCGCCAGTGGTATCACCGGCTCAATCGACCACCTCGTCCGCCCCTGCGTCTCATTCTCGTTGGAAGAAACCAGGGCCCGTTTCGGCCACGACGCCCGCAGTAGATGCATCGAATTCAGTGTCTGCTCCAGTTGTGTCGCGTTGGAAGAAACCTGAACCGGCTGTAGCCACGACGTCAGCAGTCGCGGCACCGGCGCCAGTGTCTGCTCCTGTTCTGTCTCGTTGGAAGAAGCCCGAGTCTGCTGCAACCACGACGCCTTCCGTTGTGGCGCAAACTCCAGTGCCTGCTTCAGTCCACTCTCGCTGGAAGAAGCCTGAACCTATTCCAGCCACACCGTCTTCTCCTGTAGCGCAAACTTCAGTGTCTACTTCAGCTCACTCTCGTTGGAAGAAGCCCGAGCCAGCCCCAGCCACCCCGTCTTCTCCTGTAGCGCAGACGCCAGTGTCTGCTCCAGTCCATTCTCGTTGGAAGAAGCCGGAGGCAGCCCCATCCACGACGTCTTCAGCTGTAACGCAGCAGACCCCAGTCCCTGTTCCAGTTGTGTCTCGTTGGAAGAAGCCCGATCCCGCCCCCACCACGACACCCGCTGCAGAGGAACCGACTTCAATGTCGGCTCCAGTCCTTTCTCGCTGGAATAAGCATGAGCCTGCTCCAGCGACAACGTCTTCCGATACAGCACGGGCCCTAGTGTCTCCCCCTGTCCATTCTCGCTGGAAGAAATCAGAGGTTACTGCTGCCCCGACGCCATCCGAGGAAGCATCCACACCAGTATCTGCCCCAGTCCTCTCTCGTTGGAAAAAACCAGAGCCTGATGAAAAGACAACTCCGTTGGCTGCTCCAGTTCATTCTCGTTGGGCAAGGCCAGAAGCTGTTACAGCAATGACACAAACAGATGAAAAACCGACTCCTGTGCCGGCTCCAGTTCATTCTCGTTGGAA
>JAADWT010000986.1:0-12311 GCA_023336285.1 Pythium grandisporangium
CGAAGGTACGATGAGAGTCACGAGCAGTCTGCCGTGGTACGCCTTCTGGCTGACCACTATCGGGGATTTCGACCTCCCGACCTCGAGCGAACTCATCGCATATATAGGCATAGCGATGTCAAGCATCGCTATTGCTAACTTTTTGTGCCATTTTTGAAATGAATGCCCGTCAGCCAACGAAAAGCGTGCGCGGAGTTGGTCAAGGCGGTCAACTCCTTGCATTGCCGAGTTGTACTCGGGTACGCAAGTGGGAGCTTCGAACGGGACCTTTTGATTTCCTATACGCAGATAGACAGTTGATGTTCCAGAGCCGCCTGCATTAGAGACAATACTAACAACAGAGCCATCCACCCAGCTCGCAGCCACAATATGCTTGTTTACACAGACCCCTTGTTTCATTTTTCCTCGTTGCTTCTTGTCGTTGGCATTCATCATCGTGAAGTGAGCGAAGTGCTTGCTGGTCGAGCGTACAGTCTCGCGGGCAAAGAGCCCGACTGTTCGGAGGCTCTCGAGCAGCAGGCACGAGGTATAAAAATTATCCGTGTTGACAACGCGCCGACTGCTGTGAAGACCGAAAGTTACCTCTAACACGTGCGATCGGACGTCAGACGACAGCTCCATCATTCCCGCCAGTTCGTTGATATCTTCTTGCGAAACGACGCCATCTAGGCGGTCGTCTAGGACACTTGAACAATGTAGCTTGAAGTCAATGGCGAGCCAAGATGTTGAGCAACAGCACATGTAGAGAAGAAAGTGATACTAGCCTGTCGGTTTTCGTGGGTTGTATACGATCAGGTGCCTGGCGTATTGGGATCAACAGGCTATACTTCCTTCGTCGACAGCGACATCTCAGCCAACGATCATATGTTTGGCGCACCTCGCCTCAAGAAGATTGATCAACGGACGGATTCGTGCAGCCAGATCGCGTGCCAACTGCTCCTTGGACACTTTGGACAGAAAACTGAGCATCCGCCGAATATACAAGTAACGCTTCCACGACATCACAGTCTCGAGATTGGTTGATTTACAATAACAATCCAGCGCTGGTGGGCGCAGGTGCCGTTGGCCCGACTATCCAAGAGACTGCTCTGGCACCCACATCGCCTCCGGTTGACCAACGCAAGCGCAAACCGGCGCCAGCAACTCTGATTGCAAAGCGCAAGCGCGCTTCATCTGCTACTCGATTGCCTTCTGATACTCCAGCCAGTACAAGGTCAACATCAGGCACGAGGGCTTCTAGGATGGATGTCGGACGCGCATTGACGGAGGAGCTGCACCGTAGAGCAGTCGAAGAGGCAAAAAAAAGTTCATCGGTGGGACTGTCGCGTTTTCTCCGAACCAGAAACATGGATGCCAAATGTACGGTACAAAGATGTTGGCGCCGCCTATCCGGTTGGTGCCATCACGCAGGACAAAGTGGTCAACATCAGCAACGAAGATAGCGTTAGTGTGCCGGTCCCCATCTTTGAATTGAAATGGACCAACGCCACTTACCAAAGCAAGAGTCACCTTCATGAAGTCGCTGTAGACGTGGTGACTCGAGGAATCGAACAGCCCGTAAGAATGACGAAAGGCGGGGTTGATTTCAAGGAGTCATGGAAGCAATTGTGTGGTATAGTTCCCAAATACTCAAATTTCCCCGCTTTGGAAGAAGAATGTGAGGAAATGGACATCGGCAGCTACCGTGAATAGGCGAAGTTTCAAGGCCACAAGGAGCTTTAAATCGGACATGATCCCTCGGAGGTAGAGGCCATTCAGTCAATGACATTCTCACCTCATAGCTCACTCCAGAAGCCGCTTGACCTGCACGCACATGCTGACGGATCTACAAGGACAAGGTTGGCACCCAAGATCTGTCATTTGTTCGGCCGTTCATCCACATCCAGTTTTTTTGCGATATTGCCCGCGTCCTTCTGGAAGCAAGTCGTTGCGTTTTCCAACATGTATGCGCTGGAGAGTGGTGACCCTTCACCACAACCGATCGAGCTGCGCGAAGTGATGAAATTTCTTGGCATTCTATGAAGCGGCGCCCAATTACTTGTATCGGCTCAATGGAGCTGCACTGCGTGCGGGTATTGATTTCCGTGATGAGAGCACTCCGGAAAATCTCGAGGATCACATTCAGCAATTCTTCAAGACGCTTCATGACAAGGTGCTGCAGATGCAGTTCAGATTCACCGCATTTGAGTCGATTGAGGATCTGGAGAAGAAGTTGACGCAGTACGAGTCAACACAATTGCGTCCAACCAAGAGAGCTCCAAAGAAGGCGGTGGAAGAATCGCCGTCGAATACAACACCCACGGTGACCCAGTCTTCTGGGTCAACGTGTAGTACGTCAACCGTGGCGGTGTCACATCAATGCAATACTTCTTGTGGAAAGTCTTCTGCAATTGAGGCCAGCTCCTCTTCACCTCATCGGGAAGCTGCTTGTACCAATACGTGGCTGAATTCGTGAGGCTATCAACGAACATCTCAAGACGCTGACGGCCATTTCACCCAGATAAATTCGCAACATGAAGGAACTTGGACAACCATGCACGAGCCTCCTCAGCACTCCCTTTGCTACCAAAAATGACTTGATAACAAGATTTTGAAGCACCGTTGTGACCGGACGACCGGGACCATCCTATGATCTGTCATCTTGAGCCGTCATCTCGATGTCGTCGTCCAACTCCACATCACCACGGTAACTGCACAGCTTTGTCTGAGAGGAATTGCGAACAGCCTTCTGCTGACCAACACTTGATTATCCTTTGCTTGTTTGCGTAGGCTTCGCAGCTAATGCCGCCGACACGCGCGCAAGCTCATCCATGGTCATGTGACCTTCTTGCGTCACCCGAACAAACGTATTCACAACTGGATTCTTCACCGGGACATTCCGCACATTTGGTTCTTCCTTGATCGATGCAAGTTCCACTCTCACACTCGGCGTCTCTTGTCGCATCCACATGTCTTCATTGTCGAACTCGCTCTCCTCTTCCATCAATTGACTCGAGGTAGCAGGCGATGACTTGTTCTGTGGAACATGCACCGGATCGGCAACAACCAGATGCTTGGCCTTCCCAAAGTCATGACCACCACGTCGATAAGCCATAATTGACGTTTCCCAATCATTCTCTGCGATCAATAGTGAGATCATTAGACCAACATCTTCCGCTGTGCGACTTGGGTTGAGACCTACAGCGTCATTGAATTTCGCTCGTCGGACCAAATCATACCCACACACAGTCAACATTTTCTCCAAAGTCGTCACAGTTTCTTCCACGCCACCAAGGGACGTTCGTGTAGTGTCCATTTGGAACTTGGGTTTCGCTTGACGAACTTTTTGGATCTCATACAGTGAGAGCCAGCTCGACGCATCACCGGGTAGCTGTAACACGTGTCGCTGGTACTTCATGTTCGCGCTGGCTTCCGAAAATACGTACGCGCGGCCCGTGTCATGATCCGCAAACTGTAACTTATAAACAATCGGCGGTCCGGCCACCCTCGCGGGCGGCGTCCGTACCGCACTCACACTTGCTGGCGCATCCGCCACTTGATCCGGCGGCGGCACGTCAGTCTTCTCTTCCATTTCGCTCGGCATTGTGTTGGCTAGCGACTCCAATCCTGGCTTGCGCACCAGTTGTCATGTAGCAGGCTGGAAATCACGGGCTTGGCGCACGTAAATCGGCTTCCACCGCTACTGGCAACAAAAGAATGGATGGATTCGCTCGTAGCACGGCTTCGTATCTGCGTCGCGAGCCTTGGAGATATCAGAGATTCGTTGAATTGAAGATCCGAAATTCCAAAACGTCGATATACCTGGTAGCCTCACACTTTCAGGGGCAAAATGGAGCGTTACACGTCGACACTACACGCTTTGGATACGCGTACGTGTCGCTCAATTCTTAAGCCAACGACAGCAGTACAGTCACACAAGGTCTGTTGGGCTAAGCAAGTTTGGTGATCCACAGTTAAACGGCCTGTCGGGGTAGGCAAGTCTTTGCTGGGGTCCTTATTCTTCGATGTTCTTCGGTGTTCTTCGCCTTCGTCCAGTGATAGTCGATACTGGAGGGTCAGACTTACTCGAAGCGGGGAAAATTCTGTACTGATTCCCAAATTGAGGAATCGGGAAATTCCCTCCTCCCAATCTGGGCTAGTTGGGGGGGAAATCCCCCCTGTAGCCCCCCTTAGTAGGGTCTTCAATTAGGGCTACCTACCTATTCCTACTACTTTTTGTTGTGTTTTTTCTTTCCTACACAAATACTGTCGGGGTAAGCAAACTTGCATCCTCTTCCTCAATCTTCTCTATCGGGTTAAGCAAGTCAGTCCAACCTCTCTTGAGACATACATAAAAACGCAGCCACTTCATCACACTCATGTGACCGAATCGTCATAACGGCAAACCACGTGACTTACCGAAGTGGTCCGTCCGCTTCGAATATGGGTTCGACGACTTTGCCGCTGTCGACGAGTTTCTTGTCATCGCCATGGATGACAAGTTTGATTGCATCTTGGGGATGCCGTGGCTGGTCCGCCACTGTCCTCAGATCAACTGACTGAAGCGTTCGATTTGTGCATCGAACCGCAATCTCGACCTGGATAGCGTCTGCGCGTGTCTCCGCGCAGGATCGTGGTCTCAAGTTACCGTGACATCTCCGTCACCCGCCTCCCCAATAGTGCACGATGGCCCTGCTGGTTTGGCTTGACGAGTGTCATCCTCCAACCGTTTCGCCGTCCTCGCGGTTCCCGAGGACGCGGTCGACCGGGTTATTCCTCACACGGCTGGAGTGGAGCCTCGCCGTGTGTCGCTTCCTCCGGCTCGAGCTGTGACTCGCCGCTCCTCTTTGGAGAGGAAAGATCTTGCGACTCGAGCAGTGGTTCATCGCTCATTTGGAGCAGAAGCTCATCCTCATGCTCGAGCAGCGGCTCGCCTGTCCTCGACTAGAGCATTGGCTCGCCTTTCCTCGGCTGGAGCAGTGGCTCGCAATTCGAAGTTATTCGCGTCGTTCAACACGACGACGTTACTCATCGCACGGTACGAGTCGAGAACCCGCCGTCCACTTCGGCGGGAATTATTGCCTTGCCGGCGCTGCAGTGGCGGGCGTTTATCTCTGACCTCTAATCGGTGGCCATCGAGCAGATTTGTGTCCTCACAACCCAGCCATGCGATCCACCCGACGACGTCCCGTCGTGGAAGGAATCCCGCTTCGCCGCTCAATGCTGGGATCAGCTCAAGCAGTCGAACAACCCAGTCGACGAGCTGGCTTGCGAGTTTAAGGACATCTTCCCCGACGAGACCCCCGCAGTGTTGCCTCCTGACCGTGGTGTTCGAAACGAAATCGACCTCACACTCAAGACCAAGTACTGCGTGACGCGGCAGTAGCCACTGCCCCGAGATCAGGTCGAAGTGATCAACTCGTTCTTTGCGAAGCGTTTTGCCGCACGTCATGTTCGCAAGAGTAAGTCGCCCCACTCGACCCCCACCTTCTGTGTCAAGAAGGCGACTGGTGGTTGGCGCATTGTTCATGTGTTCAACAAGCTCAACGACGGGACCATACCCGCACAGACTCCAATTCACCGGAAAGACATGCAGATCGACACCATGTCTGGCAGTACCATGTTCAGCACCATCGATTTGACCTATGGTTTCTATCAGATCCTGATGCGTGAGGAGGATGCGCCCCTCACGGCAGTGAGCACTCCCAGCGGCATGCTCTGGGAGTCGTTGGGTATGCCACATGGACTCAAGAACTCCCCTGAGACGTTCAATCGCATGGTCTCGCACCTCCTTCGGCCGTTCCGTGCGTTTACACCGAGTTACTTCGATGATATCTTCATACACAGCCACGCTGAGGGCGACCTCAGCGACGTGGACGTCCACCTGCACCACCTCCGGCAAGTGTTCGAAGAAATGCGGTCCAACACGCTCTACGCGAATTTTAAGAAATGTATATCTGCGCACCGGAAATCACGGTGTTGGGATGCTACGTTGGACGCGAAGATATACACGAAGATTCGGAGAATACCCGCGCGGTGTGTGACTGGCCCGCGCCAACGAACCAGAAGAGGCTTCGTCAGTGTTTGGCCTGGCGAATTATATGCACAAGTATTCGCGCGACTTGGCCAAGTCGGTCCTCCCCCTTTCGCAACTGTTGAAGAAGGACACTCCATGGACATGGAGCGACGAGCACAACTCTGCGTTTGATGGAATCAAACACAGCCTCGGCAAAGCTCCTATCTTGGTGTTACCGGATTACGATCGGCCTTTTCACGTCGTGTGCGAAGCGAGCGCGAACGCGTAATCAGCTATCAATCATGACAGCTGAAAGCAGCTGAACGGAACTATCCCGTTCACGACAAAGAATTACTCGCGATGCGCTATGCTTTGATCAAGTTCTGTGTTCATTTGCTCGGCGAACAAACGTTTGTCATCTACACCGACCACACTTCATTACGTACGGCGACCAAGTCGCCGCATCCGTCCCAGCGCATGGCGCGCTGGTTGCCACTCTTCTTCGAGTAAAATTTCGTGGTAACGTGCAAACCCCGCAAGTTGAACATCCTTGCCAACGCGCTGTCTCGCCGCCCAGACTACGACCCGCGGAACCCCGAAGATCTCGGCGTTGAATGCGATCGGTGCACCGACGAGGGTATTTCGTCGGTGAAAATTCAGGTTCCCAACCCGCTCTACGACGATATCCGTAGCGCGTATGGTGATGACCCGGACCTTGCTCCCCTGATCCGTTATCTCGATCAGGTGTCCGATGAGAAACTCGCGTCTTTGGGGACAAAGACGCGTTCCCGCCTCCATCGCTATCGTACCCGCGATGGGCTCTTGTTTTACAGCGTCGATGATCTCGACGCGCCACGCGTCGTCATCCCAAATGATGAGGATCTGCGCTCACGTGTCATTCATGAGTGTCATGCCAGCTCGAGCGCCGGTCAACTCGGGCACAACACGACGTTCGTCGCGCTGTCGCGCGACTTTTATTGGCCCCACATGTACCAGTAGTTGCGCAAGTGGGTCCGCACTTGCGAGATGTGTCAGCGCGTGAAACTCGCGCCGTCTGCTCGTGCACCTTTGGACTCGCTCCTGGTTCCCGCCAACGCCTGGCGGTCGGTCAGTGTCGACTTCATTTTTGGCTTGCCCACCGATTCCGCGGGCAACACGGGCATTCTCGTCTTTGTCGACCGTCTTAGCAAGATGGTCCATCTTGCTGCTGTGCCCACCAGCGTCACCGCGGAACAAACTGCCGTGTTGTTCCTTGATCTCTTCTTCCGCCACCATGGCTTGCCCGAGTCGATCGTCTCGGACAGAGACGTCCGGTTCACGTCGACCTCCTGGCGTCACCTCTTTGGTCTTCTAGGGACCAAGCTCTATATGTCTACTGCTGCCCATCCGCAGACTGATGGGCAGACCGAGCACGTCAACCGCGTGCTCAAGGACGTCTTGCGCAGTTACGTCGCGTCGTACGCGACGTGGAGCTCGTTTTTCCCCATGGCGGAGTTCGCCATGAACAACGCGGCCCATTCGTCCACCGGGTTGACCCCGTTCTTTGTAAACCACACGCGTCACCCCCGCGTGCCACTTCTTGGTTCCACCCCCGATTCCGGTGGCGCTGATGTGGTCTCCGCTCCGTCCAAACAGACGGGTGTATCTTCTCTTGGTGGAGGCACAGCGCGGGCTGCCGCTGCGCCGCCTTCTTCTGCTCTTCCTGATGCCATTGATGGCACGGCCGCCTTGTTTGACCCACTGGCGTCCACTGCACCAACGACCATCACTCCGCCTATTCAGAGTGCGCCACACCACGTCCGCCGTTCCGCTGGAATCGCCGCCGCAACGGCGTCATATCCAGCCGGGCCCTCTTTCCCGGCCGACTCGCTTGCCAACTTCGGCGCGAAACCACGGCTGCCTAACCAGCCGTGGCTGGAAAAGGAGAGCCTCGCTGAGTTTATCACTCAGCGCCAGTCCATCATCCGCTTTGTCCGCGACATTATTGCCGTTGTGGTTGACCGCCAGAAAGAGAACGCAGATCGCCATGGGCGCCAGCCCATGGTGACATTCAACAAAGGAGACAAAGTGTTATTATCGACGGAAGATCATCCGTCGATAATAACACTTTGTCTCCTTTGTTGACCCTACCCTACGTTCTACGTGGGGCGCCTCAAGCCGTATCTTGCGCCGACGCCTCCGACGCGGTGGGAGCCCCTCCACAATCTTGATCCTGGCCCGTGTCACCGCCCTACGCCGGCAGCGATCGATCGTAACGCGACTCCGGGGCAACGCGCGGTGGATTCTGGACCACCACGACGCCAGCTGCGCGCCTCACCTCCCGCAGCTGATCCTGCATCGCCATCTGGCATTGCTCCATCCGCTGGATCACCCCCAGACGACCTTCGACTTCCAGAAGCCGATTCTACCCATCACAGAGCTCGTTATCTTCGCGATCCACGCGACACTCGATCGACTCGTTTCACGCAATGAGTCGAGTAATCTCCGCCTGGAGGCGCCCCCCGTCGGCCGTTGGCACGGTCACAGTCGCCCCGAGAGTCCCTGTTTCCTCCGGAGCTGACTCCGCGGCCACAACCGCCTGCACCTGCCCTGATCGCCGACCTCCCCATGCTCCGGCGAAGGAGCACGCCACTGATGCGGCGGGCGTGTCGGTCCCGCCGTCCCCTGGGCGTGTGCATCACGCTCGACAGATCGAGCGCGAGACTGGGGCTGCTGAACATGAGCAGGTCCTTGGTGCTGCGCCGAACAATCGCGTGAGCGCCAGCGACCTCGAGACCACATCTGCGCGCGCTGCTGCTCCCACACACGTCAACCCTACTGCGTGCACTGATGTCCCCACTGACCCGGAGGCACGCCGCGGTTCGTATCGACGCGATCCCCCTCTCCCGCTGGTCGATAGGGAGGGTCAGCGTCGCTGGCTGATCGAGCGTATCCTCGATCATCGCGATGCCAGTCACGCCTCGGGTCCCAGTGGCCGCCGTGCCCGCGGCCGCGAGTATCTTGTTCGTTGGCTTGGCTACAGCCATACGGGTGATACCTGGGAGCCGGCGACGACCGTCCGGCAGGACGTCCCGGACGTTGTTCAGCAGTACGAACGGACGCTGGCACGCGGCGGCGCCCCGCGCGAGTAAGCTCGTCCAGTCCGCGACCGTAGCGTGCCTCGAGTCCGACGAAGTATTCGCTGAGCGGCCGCGCAGCGACTTCCGCTGTCCAGTCCTCACGCGCTGGCCGGATGACTCCGGCCACATCTTCGTCCACTCGCTCGCACGGTCGTCGCAGGCGCCCGAAGCATTGAGGGTCGCACTCGACGCAGCGCTCTTCCACGTCGACCAAGCAGTGTCGTTTCTCGTCGTGGCAGAGCTCATGCACCTCTGCGCGGATCAAGATCAGAGGGTGGCTGCGGAGGCGTTCCTCGCGTTGGGCGACGACCCGCCGGATGTCTTCGTGCCGTGCCCGGTAGATGAATACGTTCCACGACGCGTGGAGCGGGTCGGCCAGCCCCTCAATGCTCTTGCCCCGTGCTTCACGGTAGCGCTGGAACAGTCGCTGCTAGTCGTGGTTGAATTTATTCACGATGAGGATCGAGTCCCACAACTCAAGCGAGTGCATGTACTCGGGCGCGCGGCCGCGCGGGCAGCGATGTTCGAGTTGTCGCTCGTCGGCGAGATTGTTATTCGTGGAATGATCACCGCAGGCGTCGCTGCGGAGCCATCGACGACTTGTGGCGGTTGTGCGTTCATGACGGTCGGGTTCTTGTCGCTCGGCGGCGTGTCCCGAGCGCTGTTCTCTCCGCCCCCCCCTCCGCCATCGCTCGTGTCGTCGATGTCTCTCGCTGTGTAGGTTAGCTTGCTTGTCTCTTTCGTTTCTTTTCTTTCGCTCGTGCTATGGCACGAATCTTGAGAGGGGGTGGTGTGGTGTGACGGGGTCAACATCAGTTAGGATAGTGTGGACCACCTCACACTGGGGCCATGCCTCCTCAATATCTCCGTAGGTCAGATCCAATTGGAGGATATTACTCAATTAGATCGTATTTAGATTTGGGTGGTTCTCAGAGCTTTGGAGAACCCCCGCCATTCTTGATATTCAATCAGAGTTCTTTTTACCACCTTATACACACCACCTCATCTCATGTTTCCTCTATACTTTGTGTAAGTCAAAGTAACGGTGTTCCTATCCCCGTTACAGCTAGCATTGCGTTGGTGAAGCGGCTGCTAGTTCCCTGACTAATGCCAGTTTTTACACGCGCCCAGGCGGCGGCGGCAGCGGCTGCCCTTGCAGGCTTAGAAGGGATCAGTCACAGCGGTGATGTTACAATGGACGTGGAGGAAATCGACTGTAGCACGCTCACCGTTATCCCTCATGTGGAGCTGGCGCCACCCAGATGGAATGTCACAGCGCTATCTAAGCGATAGCGGATACAGTTTGGACGCAAACACAGACTCTCGCAGCGGAGAATGCATCCTTACTAGAGCGTCAAAATCGGCAGGCACAAGATCATGTCCAGGCGCTCGCTAAGTTGCAGCATTGCTCCGATGTCATTGTGCATGCAGACCATCAACTTGCCGTAGAGAAGCGAATTCAACCTGCACTTATGGAAACCCAAAGCAACTTTCAGCGTCAGCTGAGCGCACTCGCTGAGATGCAGCACCGCACGGAAACCGAGCGCGCCGTTGAGCAACGCTTGCAAAATCGATTTTCTGAAGCACTGTCACAGACACAAGCAGCGCGAGTACAGTGTTCCAGCCACTCGGCAGCCATTTCTGCGATTGGTGATCAAATCAATTCGGTGATGCATCAGACGTCGACTGGGATAGATGAGATGTTTCGAGCCCATGCCCACGCAACCTGGAACACTGGCCATGGAGAGATTTTGGGTGAAGCCAAAAAGGTTGCCGAGAAAACTTAGAGCAAGCGCCAAATAGACAGCGAGTGTCAACTAGACGCACGCGTAGTCGAGGTGGTAATCGACCAGGCGGACAGCATCGTACGCCTACGGATGGATGTCCACGTGACTGCGATCGAGACTCGGACTGAGGAACGATTGAAGAAAGCGTTATCGAAAGTCAAGGGAGACCAAGCTGCGAAGGATCGAGCAAAAGAAGCAGCAGACCGCGAGCGAGATACCCGACAATGAGCGCTTGTTATTGCGCAGGCTAAATCGTTGTCATTGGACAGCGAGAAGAGATTGTAGGCTCGATTTCAGGCTGCATTTACGGTGGCACGAAACGAGATAGAAGGGCGCCAGGAAGATGCGACATTGATGCTAAACGCGCGTACAAACGCGAGTGATCAAGACTACAACAAGAAAATGTCGACTATGGAAAATCGACTCAAGATGGTTGAAGAAAAATTGGCGCGAGTTTCCGCCTCGCAAACGACAAGGCGAACGTTGCGCATGCCTAGCACGATTCGTCAACATTTCCCGATGCAATTTCCATAAAGCTGGAGGAATCAATTGAGAAGCAACAGAAGTTGATGGATGCACCGGTGGATGAACTCGAGTTCGATTTCGAAAACGTCAAGCCGTGTTCGAGATCAAGAAAAAAGAGTTGACTATGTGGTTCATTCGGTACGGCGGATGCAGGCACTCCAACAGATAAGGGAGCCAAGCACAGCGGTGATCGAAACGCCCCCCAAAAAATGACGAAGACTATGTATCAACGCCGCGGCCGTCTGCACAAATTATTGGCTATCTCGCAGCTATCCGTTCAGCGGTGGAAATGCTGGAAGAATTCAAGCTGTGCTCCAACGAAGGCAAAGGAGAGGGCCTCTTCGCGTCGCACCCAAGCTCCCAAACAGGCGAAGACCCCCACAGTGCAAGGTAAGAGCGTGGCTGCTGCAACGCATGCGGCCCAAACATCTGTAAAGGCTCGCGCGCAGAGGCCGCTGTGTGTGGCCATTGTTGGAGATGCGTCTCTCGCAACGACCGACTGATTACGCATGCTGAAGATCATCACTCACGGGAGCGCAGTCATTCAGCTGATTACCCCTCCTCGTGCAATCATGGCGACGGCTGGTGCGACATGATTGTGGGTGCAAGTTCTGAGTTGTACCCACCAGCTGTTTGTGTGGTAGGTTCTTTGTGGATAGTTGAGGAATGAATCCAGTAAAGAATCCAGTAGGGATCTAGTAGAGATCTAGTAGGCTTAGAGGTAGCATGAGAGGATGTGAACTTAGGACCTCATTTAATACATCACTTTGCATTTTCCATTCAACCACTCAAGTCCCAACTGCCTGTTCAACAGGTTATGAGCCCAAGCTCGCAAGACTCTGCCTCGATCGCCTCCGCCTCCACCATGGACTCCGCCAGCACCAC
>JAADWT010000987.1:0-12307 GCA_023336285.1 Pythium grandisporangium
ACAAGGTTCGCATCGGTGTGGATATGGCAGCGATCTACTGCGTCAATGTCGCGCATTTGAGCGCTGTAAGTTTGCTCGCGCTAGCCACACACTATGTGTTGCCCGTATGGCCGTAATGTCACTCGTTGTGAATGGCGTTTTCTTTTTACTCACGGCCAACGACGATAAATTTGTCGTAGCAGCCACCGTAGCATAACTCTTCATCGCTGTGTGGGCAAGACCTGGGCCAGGAATTTGGACATGACGTCTGACCAGGCGGTCATATCTGTGTATAATTGCTCCCATACATCCTTGGGTAACGGGAACGCCGGTGGATACAGCTGCAGGAACGTGCACCGCTTGAGCACAACCACGAGCTCACCCGAATCGGGTTTCTGAAAGCCCGTGACCATAATCCCGGCCGTCACATCACGCCGCACGCGAGAGTGCGGCAGGTAAGGGTACAGGTCGTCCTCGTCCACGCTGCTGGCGGCAAACACGGAATACGGTTGATTCCCGGACTCGACCGAGGCGTCGTAAAACTCGGAAAAGCCCACGTTGTTGAGCTCCATGACGATGCCACTGCTCGTCTTGGAAACGAGTCGGTGGTTCCAGATCTGTGGGTCCACCGTGTCCATGTTTTCCCGGATCGTGAGCTGCCCCAACGTCTCGGAAATGCTGATTTCCATGTTGGCGATATAATACATGACGGCGTTGTGCAGTTGCTCGACAGACGTGAGACCTTCGTATTGACGGATTTCAAAGCGCTTGCAGTGACAGGAGCCGTCGTCATCCATGAACCGTTCTTCCGAGTAGTACGGTTTGGTTTCACTGATGAACTGCAGGCGCTGGGTCACGAGCTCACGGGCACGTCGCAATTGTTGGGCCCGGATGTTGCGCAACGTCTGACGACGCTGTTCATGGTCTGCTCCGAGATGGATGAACGCGTTCATGGGGCTCACGGGCAGTCGATGCTGCTAGGCAAAAGCAAGCGAGAAGCACAATCTGAGTCAACCCCACGATGAGCCATCGTCACACAGGGATAACAACACACATGTATGGCCAGCCACACGCAAAGCCACCGTACCAGATAGCTTGAAATCAGCGCCTGTACTCCGCCGAGCTGTAGCAGCTGCGCGTGGATGCCCTCAATGATGGTAGCGTTGCTCTCCCTCGTCTGTGCGAGGGAGTGCTCATCGGTCTGCGTCGGCAGCCCCGCCTTAACCTTGAGCAGCTCCAGCCGGGACTCTAGCAGCCGGATCTCGTCCACAAGCACTTCCTTTTCTTCCTACCACACCATACAGCGATGCGCAGGGCAGGACAGCACAGAACCCCTCCTTCATGCAGTCAGTGCCTCCGTCATTCCATGAGCATCAACGGGGCGGCTTCACCCACCTTGCGGACGAGGTACGTGGGCTTGCGGGTCTTACCCGACGCGTGACGCTTCTCGCTGTCCGAGGACGTGGTGGAATCCGCGGTCGGACTCCACTTGCGCCTCTTGGTCGTGGCGGCGGCCACAGCGGACGCCAGCAGCTCGTCCTCCCCCGCGTGCTCGTGAGTGCGAGTGGGCCACTCCATCTGTGTAGTGGCCGTCGTATGATCCGGGCCCCCGTTGGCGGGGTGCAGCTTGGGCATGAGCGTCGCGGCCATCAGCGACGCGACCCCTCCCGGGCCCGGGTGGCCCTGGTGCCCAACCTCGACCTCGCTCGCGCTCACGCTGGCGCTGGCGCTGCTGTGGGTGCTACTGCTTCCGGTGGGCGGCTTGGGCGATGCGCTCCTGCGCCGCGGCCCGCCCGCAGACCGCTCGCGCTGTCGTCGCTCCATGGTCACGCTTGCCTACTGTCTCACCTGGGAGCGATCGTATATTGGCGAGGACGAGGATGGAACCGATCACGAGCACGAAGCTCCGCGAATGGACCATCACTCGCGCGCGTCACCATGAGCAGTCCAGTCCAGTACACACAACCAACGGGCTAGTATTGCAGGCATGTTGCAGGTTGGGGCTAGGAGGCACCAATGTGCCTGCAATACTAGCCCCTTGATTGTGTATGCAGAGCATACACAATCAAGGAGGGGCTTTTGGGGCAGATGGGCGCCGACCTATTGGCCGAGTCATCAGACGGGGCGAACCCGAACTCCTCCGTCCCTTGGAACTTGGGGTGGGGTGGGCAAGCCGGAAGGGGCCAGTAATCGGGTGGTGACTGCGCCAACGAAAGTGATGAGGGGTTTGTGCTCTGTTGGCCGCGTGTGTGCGGAAGAGGACGAGGAAGCGCCGCAGTTCAGTGGCGGCGCGCAGTCAGAGTAGTCCACGACCCAGCAAGTCAGTCAGTAGTAGTGCCCACAAAGGAGGCGGCGTTCAAGGACAGGCACCAAGAGAAACAGAGGCGGTCGGCATTCCGCCAAGCATCGCCCACGAACGAGGCGCTTGCTTGCTCGCGTGCTGTCGGGGTGGGGTCTTGCGTTGAGAGCGGTCGTCCGCGATGAGCAGTGCGCTGGTCTCGCTGGCCACGGCGCTTTCTCTGTCGCTGACGCCCACGCCCACGCCAACGGTAGCGCCAATGATGGCCGACGGCGCGCCCATCTCCATGACCATGCCCACGCCCACGCCCACGCCCACACACGGGCCTACCGACGACATCTACGGCGTGAACCGAGAGGCCGCCGCCGGGTGGCAGGGCCTGGGCTTCGCGCTCGGGCTCAACACAGTCATGTTCCTCACGGCCTTCCTGATCTTCCAGTACTTTGCCAAGTCCTCGCGCTTCCACCTCTACCACACGCGGTCGCCCGCCGCCGACGAGGTCGAGGCCAAGGCTCAGGCCCAAGCTCAGGCCCAAGCCCAAGCCCAGGCCGACGCCACCACCACCAACTCCACTGGCGACGCCAACACCCACGCCATGGCCACCGTGAGCACGTATTCGCTGCTGAGCACGGGCGACGGCGAGCCGGCGCCGCCCGCCACGACCACGCTCGTGGACGAGGACCCGCACGCGACGCTGCTGCTGCCTGTGGCGCCCTTCCGCCTGCGCGACTGGGCCCAGCTGCTCTGGCGCACGCCCATCCAGGGCACGGCGGTCGAGACGCGGCTCGGGCCCGAGGGCACGTTCTACCTCGTGTACCAGGTCTACGCCGTGCGCTTCCTCGTGGGCCTCAGCCTCTACGCGCTGCTGGTGCTGCTGCCCATCTACATTGGCGTGGGCGCCAGCCTGCTGCCGGCCTTCATGCCGCCGGCTGGAGGAGACGAGCAGGCGGAGCACGAGCCAGCGCTGGCCGGCAACGCGTCGGCAGTGGCGGTGGCCAACAGCTCGACCTCGCTCTTCCACCTCATGTCGCGCCACGTGCTGGACCCGGCGCAGTCGGCCACGGCCGGCGAGACGATGAACGAGAGCGAGCGCGCCAACTGGTGGTCGTTCGCGCACGCCACCATCCGCTCGCTGCCCAACGCGTCCATCTACCTGTGGGTGCCCGTGGGCACGGTCTACGTCTTCTCGGCCGCCTTCATGCTGCTCTACTACCGCCTCAGCGCGCTCGCGAGTATCCCATCGAATACCGAGCAACAGGAACAACAGCAGCAGCAGGAGGACCAGCTGGAGCAAGAACAGAAGGAGGAGGAGGAGAAGCAGAAGTTGAAGAAGAAAGCGGACAAGGCGCGACGCCAACAGAAACGAGCACGGCGCCACCGCCAACAGATTCAACAGCCCGACCAGGAGGACCAACTCGAGCAGGACCACCAACAGCAGCAGCAGGAGCAACAGGGCGGCAGCGCCACCAAGGAGTCCATGGACGGCGACCAGGAAGGCTCGATCACGTCATCGACCGACACCAAGCAGGAGGCCCCGGCCCCGGCCATGACTACGTCCTCCGGCCACCTCACGGGGATGCAGCCGTCGGCGCTGAGCCTGCGCACGCTGTTTGTGGATCGCCACCTGCCGAAGGAGCTTCGCGAGGAGCGTCTCCTCTTCCTACTACAGGAGGTGTTCCCCGGGTATGTGGACGATGTCTGTGTGGTCTACAACCTCTCGACGTTCTATGCTCTGCAGCACAAACGGCAGCGTGCCGAGACATCCTGGGAACGGGACCGCCTCATCCGCCAGCTGCAGCGCCGTCAGGGCCGCCCGTCTCGTGCTCACAACGATGACCATGACCCAGCAGCAGGTGACGACCAGGCCAAGCACCCACTGGATACCGACCAACAGGTCCAGCAGATTGAGGCTGCGCAGATGGACCAAGCCAAGGACCTGAACGCCGGCGGGCTTTCGTGGTCGCTGACGCTCTTCCCGGGCAGCATGGTGCTGCCGTACCCGCTCCAGGTGCTTCGCGTGTGGTTCTGCTGCCTCTGCTTTGGGCGCCGTCATCGTCGCAGCAGCAGCCGCCACCCGTCCACCGGTAACCGAGCACGCCACTCGTCTCGCTCCATCTCAGAGGAGGAAGAGGTCGCGCTCACACGAAGCCGCATCAGCAGCATGAGCACGGGCAGTGAGCGCATGTCGTCGTCGGCCGTGGCATACGTGGAGGAAGACGACTCGGATCAGGAGCTGGACGCCGAGGATGCGCGCGAGGAGGAGCGCCGCACGACGCGCATCGAGCAGCTGCGCGACGACGAGCAGAAGGAATTGGAGCGCGTGCTGCAGCAGCAGGTGGGTGCTGGCCGAGCGTTCATCATCTTCAAGAGCGCTCGCCTGCGCGCACGGTTTGTGCGGCGCGTGCGGAACGCGTCCGTGACGAGCATCCTGGCCAACCGCTTCCGAGACCGCGACCTGGAGCAGCTCACGCGACTCAAGCGCTACGTGCGCGAGTTGGGCATCACGCGGTGGCACTTGAGCGCGGCGCCCGAGCCGGACGACATTGACTGGTACAGCGTGAGCTTCCCGATCCTCAAGCGCACGGCCGTGGTGGTGGCCGTCAACGTGCTCATCCTGGCGCTGCTGCTCGCGTTCACGTCGCCCGTGGCCGTCACGTCGGCGGTGTCGACGGGGGTCGCCTCCTCGTATGGCAGTGGTGAGGCCGCGCGGTCGCTGGCCGAGTCCGTGGCCGAGCTGGCCAAGCTCGTGGAAACCTTCTCGCCGCAGATGGCCAAGATGATGGCCACGTACATCCCCACGCTTATCCTCGTGATGATCAACGCCGTGCTACTGAACGGACTGCAGCTCGCGGGTCGCATTCAGCCCATGGCCACGGACTCGGCCAAGGAGCGCAACATCCTCCGCACGTCGGCGGTGTACCTCATCTTCA
Organism: Pythium grandisporangium; assembly: GCA_023336285.1. Taxonomy (NCBI): domain Eukaryota; phylum Oomycota; class Peronosporomycetes; order Pythiales; family Pythiaceae; genus Pythium; species Pythium grandisporangium. Next base: position 5,209 of record JAADWT010000987.1, read on the forward strand.
ATACGCTCTTCGTGCCCACGCTCGCGTTTGCCTCCATCGACGCCGTGCTCTTTTACCTGCAGGAAGCCGAGGCGCACCGTTCCATCTTGGACATGCTTGGCACGCTCTTTATGCACAACACGGGTGTCTTCTACGTCAACTACGTGCTGCAGCGCTGCTTCTTGGGCACGGCCGTCAATCTTCTGCGGGTGACCGAGTTTGCCAAGTTTTGCTACTTCAAGCCACGCGCCATCACGTCACGTGAGCACCACGAGGCCGTGGCCGCGGACCGCTTCTACACGGGCACCATGTCGGCCATCCAGATCAGTATGCTCACGATCGTGCTCACGTTTTCCACGGTCGTGCCGCTGATCCTGCCCCTTGGAGCGCTCTACTTTTTCATGCAGCACGGCGTGGACAAGTACGCGCTGCTGTTTGTGCGGCCTCGCATCCAGGGCCGTGGCAGCATTGCCCGCACGGCGACGCATGCCACGCTCTTCAGCCTGCTGCTCTACCAGGGCGCCATGAGCGGCTTCTTCCTCGTGCGGGGCACTGAGATGCAGAGCGCGGCCGTGCTCGTGCTGCTCATGGCCACGTACGTGGTCTGTCTCTGGTGGTACATTCGGGACAAGGAGCGGGCGGCGTCACAGACGGGCAAGGGCCACCACGTGCATGGACCGCACTGCAAGCGCGGTCGTCGTCGCCGTCGTCATGAGCGGGGTGAGGAGGCCGCCACGGACCACGAGGACCGCACGGGGGCTTCGTCCACGGCGCGTCTGGCCCGCGGCGAAAGCAACCGCGACCGCCATCGCCGCAAGTACCGCCGCATGGTCGAGGCCGAGCGTGAATGGGAGATGGAGATGGAGCGCGAGATGCGCGCCGTCGCCGAGGCCGAGGCTGAGGCTGGGGCTGGGGCCGACGCCGCGTCGACGGCACCCGGCACGTCTAGGAGGAGCAGCATGGAGAGCGTGGCCAGCACTGGCAGTGGCGTCGTGGCGTCGGGCGTGAATGACGTGACTCCACCGCCGCGTGCGCCGGCTTCACTGCCGCTGCCGTTGCCGTTGGTCCCCCCACGCTCGGGGCGCGGCCATCGCCGCGTGGATTCGCGTGGCAGCTTCATCGCGAGCGCGCCACCCTCCATGGCCATCTCGGCGGACGAGAGCACGTCTCTGCTGACGACGTCTTCGTCTCCGTCCGTGGCCATGGCGATGCCCATGCCGTTGGCTCCACCGCCACCGCCGCCGCCAGAGCCACCCGTGATGGCAGCGGCGGCTCTGCCTCCCGCGCCGTGGCTGGGCCTGCCACGCCCTCAGAGCAGCAGCACGCTGCTGGAACAGGAAAGCGACCAGTACCGCGCGCCGGCACTACGCAAGTACGGCAAGAACGGCGCCACCGTGCGCGCGGCCGTGCGGCAGGCGCGACGCAGCTTTTACTATGGCGGCTGGCTCTACGGCAGCTTCACGAGCGGGCACGGTGGCTCCACCACGGGGCTCGGCAGTGTGGACGGCAACGCCACGGGCCATGCCGTGGCCAATGGCAACGCCACGGGCAACCGCATGAACATGCAGAGCATGGTCAACATCATGCGCATGATGGGTGGCCGAGGAGGAGGCGGACAGAGTGTGGCGACTACCAATGAATACGCACGCAGCCCCGCCGGTGTGCGGCGCTTTGGGCTGTGACGGTCGCAACCCAAGGTGAGGCGAGACAAGAGGTGAAACAAGAGGAGAGGAGAGAGCGCATATACGTAGACGTACAGACATGTGCATGCAACCAGGCAGCCATACAGAGAAACAGTTACCGGTGGTTCAGTCCGAGTGAGTACGAAGAGAAGGAAGGAAACAGTGGTGCGGTGGCAGCCCTCACGGCCGCTGCCGCTCCTGCTGCCCCCCAATGCCCGCTCCTGTGTTCATAACGCATCGATTTTGATGAAGTGGGTCATAGTATTTCGCTTTGTTTTATCAGGACGGATGCAAAGGGAGGGCTCCATCCGTCATACTCTTCGAGCCGATGTGGTCCTCCCCCTCCATTCCACAGTCTTCCATCCATCCTGTCAACCACTGCCACCACAATCGTCTGGCTTTTCGATTGTTCTGTTCTGCTCTCTTTTTTTTCGTGTTTCTTCTTCTTCTTTGTTTTACAGCACCTTCTTGTTCATGGCCCGTGCCGTCTGGTGAATGAGCTGGTCAATGATGCCAATGACCGTGAAGACACCACCAATAATGGCACAGGCGTTGGTGACAAAATGGTACAGCGGCACATGCGTGGCCGTGACGCGCACCGACATGGGGCTCAGGTCGTAACGGAACATGATGGAGGGCAGGTCGTCCGTCTCCAGGTACTCGTTGCTGTGCGCCGTGTACTTGTACACCCGGATGGCGCTACTGTCGTCGTCTGCGTTCGTATTCCCCGACAACTCGTACGAGTTGGTGACGACCTTGATGTAGTGCACATACGTATGGTTCTGGCGCAACGCCGTAAACTCTTGTCCTTCCAGGCGGTGCGTATACAACGCCAGTTGTGCTGCATGCGGAAGCGCCGCCGTGTCACGAGACGAGAGGCGTTCCCCAAACCAGAGCTCCTGCACCGAGTGTGACGCGTTCACGAGGGAGTGCGCCATCGAGTAGGCCGGATGCGCCAGGTGGATATGGAAGTTGCCCGGCACCCGCTTGACGTAGAGGTGCCCAAAGAGGCGGCAGCCCTCGGGCCCCGTAGCCGTCTGGCCGGTCCGTGGCACGACTTCCCCACGAGCCACAGCCTCCTTGCGGTCCGACTCCTGCAGCCGCTTCTTGCGCGTCTCCGCCATGTCCCCAGCGTCGCCATCAAACAATGCCTTGAACTTGGCCAAGAATGCATCCACGGTACGATCCCCGAAATACATCTCCACGGGGGCCACGTCGCCGTCCTTGTAAAAGAGGATGCTCGGGTACGCACGGATAAACTGCTTCATGCAAAGCCTCGGGTGCGCCTGGCAATCCACCGAGGCAACACGCATGCGCTGTCCATAGTGCAGGGACGGTAATGTCTTGGCCACACGCGTCCAGACCGGTTCCAGGCGCTTGCACCAGACACACCACGGCGCGTAGAAGTCCACGGCCACGTAATGGTGCTCCTTGAGGAAGGGCGCGAACGAGTCCTCGTCCAGCACCGTCACCACGGCATCCGACTCGGGCAGGTCGCCATACTCCGTGTCGTCGGCAAACACGGGTAGACGCTGCTCGTCACCGGCAAGCCCCACCGTGCGGCCCTTGTGGTCCACACGAATCTTGTAAATGTTCTTGGTCATGTTGTGGCGCCGAGTGCCCGTCATGTCGGACACGTCCACGCTGGCAAACTCACAGGGAAGGTCGGGCACGGTGATGTTAAAGTTGATCCGCAGTGTGTCGTCCAGCGCCGGGTCCATGACGATGTCGTGGCGGTAATCCACCGTCAAGAAGGCGTTGAACTCCAGGACGAAGAGCAGGAACATGATGAAGCACCCGGCCAAGGACAGCGACACGCCCGGCACCGTGCTCACCGTCAGGTCCTGTGGAGAGAGAGAGAGAGAGAGCACGGTGTGATGGGGTGAACGCACACACACATAGACAGACAGACAGCGTACACGAGCATACACATGAGGAGTGAGATGCGATCCAGCCGGGGGGGGGGGCTTGCTCCTAGTATGGCAACGACCGTAGAAAACGCGACACTAAAGACACTGGCATGGACCCACGCACCTCGGGGATCTTCTTGTAAAAGTCCCATTTCTTGAGCACGTCCATGGCACCCATGATGAACAACAGACAAACAGGCGGATCGCTTCTCGATCGGCGAATGCGAATGCAAGGCGGCGGGCCACGTGGATGAACGAGTGAGTGAACGATTTGAAGAAGTCGGACTGGGGGGAGGAGAGAGGAGGAGGAGGAGGGAGCCCCCCCTCCGTCTTCTGAAGTACCAGTAAGCGGTTAACTTAGCGCGGGATTCGGGCAGCCGTCTGAAGTAGCGTCAACTGGCCCTCATGACCTACACTCTGGGGAAACCACGGCGAAAATGCAATGCGCGGCCTTGGAGACGCAGGCACATTGTCAGAACGCGCGTTTACCCACCACCACCACCATCACCACGAGGATGGTGAGCCTGTGGATAAGAGCGTGATGTCAGCCGTGCACGTGCTGCCGCATTCTCACAGGAGGCGGTTGTTTGATGGAGTATATCAATATGAGGGATGGCGCGTAATAGCTGTGTGGCAGTGCCCAGTTATTGGTAGTTCGAACCAATAGAAGCCTGCCTCTCCATCTTCCTTCGCATCAATGGTGCACACGCACATGCGACGGTAGTAGGCGTGGGCAATCGATCCACAGCCATGGGCCATGGCGTTACAGTGGAGACATGCGGCGCGGTATGGGATAATCCAATGCCCTCCCTCTTTTTATGATGACTCGCCCAGATATGCACTTTCACAGGTCTTCAACACCTTCAATCAAGTAAGTGCCTTGGCCTTCGATACAAAGACGCAGCGGCCGGGCTCAGAACCCACACAGACGGCGACGAGCAAGGAGATGGAGACGAATGCGAGTGGCGGCAATAGCCCAGCGACACAGACTCATGGACGGCCACGACCGCGGCCCCCACGCAAGCGCAAGCGCAAGTCGACGTGTGCTGTGCGCAAGGTAGTACGGCAGGAACGGACTCTGTAGGACGGAAGTGTATTGATTGGCATGTGGACGTACGAAGTCGTATTTTGCATACTCATACGAGTGCGCTGTTGCAGGAGGAGATGGCGGTACTGCGTTTGGAATTGGAGGCACTGCGTGACCAAGCACGTATGCTCCACATTGATGACGTCGAGCAAGCAACACGGGAGGTTCACAGCCGCCGTCCACTGCAAGACAAAGCAGCTCACTCATTGTCATCCTCATTAGCTCGGCGGTTACAGGAGAAGTTGAGACGCGAGCTGCGTGAATGCCAAGCGCGCATCACCGGTATACAAGCTCTATTCAGCGCTCACATGGTACGTATGGAGTCGCTCACAGGCTTATGGAACTCCGAGTGGACTCACGCTGTCTGTACTCATCATCGTTGTGTCAGGTATCACAAACGCATCACCCAACTTACCTGCCCATTCGGCTTCCACCAAACCACGCGACGCGGCATCAGATCCTATTGGACTGTCGTCGCCGCAAGCTTACCGATGCACGACGCTTCATATTGCAGAGACAGCATGGTCTGGATCGTTCCAAGCTTTACGCGTCGCACAACACGTTTGACAGCCCCAATGGTGACGTGTGCAGCGTTTTCTTCGACGTGACGCCGCTGCCGTCTCACGTCACGCAGCTCGAGCAAGTGGTTCGCGCCACGGAGTTTTACGCGACCAATGTGGAGATCGTCTTGTCCGAGAAACTCGGTGCCATTACCGTGCGTGAAGACAACGCCAGTACCGACGAGGACGGAGGCAATATTGGTGGCGTCATGCCGGAGCGGTTTGTCGCGCAGCGCCGACTAGTGACTCACACAACTAGCGAAGGGCAGCTTGATCTGAATTTGGTCGTGTTTCGTGGATATTTCGGGGCTGGCGATGACCCCGTCGTGCCTGAGGAGCATATCCTACTAGCAATCCAGTCAATTGAGGAAGACGAATTGTACCCGTATATTCCCAACGAACGCATACGACAGGATATCACAGCGGCCATACTGGTGTCGGCGGTATCGGCCGCGCCAACCATGCTCTCGATTACGCGGTGTGCCTTCTTACGCACACACTGTGGAGATGGGGGCGGTCGACGAGCCTCCACGCTGTCACATGAAAAACGAACAGCACTTGCTAACTTTATGGAGCGCTGGCCGGGCGTGATGATGGACGCGCTTCGTGAACAGCTTCGTTGTCAAGGTCCGCCGTAGAAATGTGAGAACATTACAGGTAACGTCGATCGAACGAGTCGACCATCGATCTGAAATTGACTATGATTCGTGGACTCGTGGAGCCTTCGAGACTGGCAACGACACGATCGTACCCGAGGATCATATCTGACGAGCGGTTTCCACATATCTGCCATGGATGAATTCAGGTTACAGTAGCCTACGAGCTTCGACTGAAGGGCAGGATACTCGAAGAGCATTGGCCTACGAGCGGGCACGGTACTCGAAGAGCATTGACCAGCTTCGCGAAGCTCTGGTCGATCTCGCACTTCTTGAACAGATTGGCTCCATAACCATCGACCATAGCATGGACGAGTGAGTCATCATTGCTTCAGCAAGCATCAGTACCAACCAGTAAGTCTTGGTCATTTGAAGTAGTAGCTGCAGGACGAGAGATTTCAGCTTGTGGATAAAACGCAGGGTCTCGTGCAATTGACGAGGTCGCACCGGATGAGCTCATGAGGCTCAAGAAGGAACGTATGCGTCTGTTAGTTGTATCTTGTACAGGGGACAAGTGGCCGTTGGCGGTTGCGATAAGGATCCGTGTCTCCTCGGCCGCTATATGTACCGAATTTGAACATCCCGTTTCGAAATATGAGTCGTGCAAACCTGCCATTTAAAATATTAATCTCATTTACGAAAATGTGCATTAATAGTATTGAATCAAGTAGATTGGAAAAGTCATCCTGTGAAAACGAAAGAAGTTAAAAACCTTCAGATCATCACTCTTACGTATTCTCAATCCAGGGTTGCGTCGACCAAAATCAAAATTATTACGACAGCTGTGAGATTTGAACTCACGCGGGTTACCCCATTGGATTTCAAGTCCAACGCCTTAACCCCTCGGCCAAGCTGTCACGTTCTTCAGCCTGACCAGTTCAAATGATGAGATCATTTAAAGAAGTCCGACTGGGAGGAGAGCCCCTCACCGACCTCTGAAGTACCAGTAAGCGGTTATGTTAGCGCGCAATTAGGCTATCTGAAGTAGTGCCAACTGCCCCCACAGGTGACCTACACTCTGGCTGCAACCGGCGCGTCCGCGAAAATGCAACGCGCGGCCTTCAATGAGCAGGCACATTGGCAGAACGCGCTCTTCACCACCACCACGACCATGATGAACCCGTGGATAAGAATATGATTTCAGCCTAGCAGGCGCTGCCGTATTCTCACCAGAGGCAGTTGTTCGATGTTAGAATATCTATGTGTGTGTGTGGGGGGGGGGGGG
>JAADWT010000988.1:0-12288 GCA_023336285.1 Pythium grandisporangium
CCCCCCCCCCCCCCCCCCCCTTCCTCCTCTTAGGACTGGGTCTTGGTCTTGATTCAATCAGGGGCTTGGCTGGCCAAATTTAGCGATTCGACTTCAACGACCATTGTCTGAGCCATGCAGGTGGCCAAAATGTGCATTGACTTTGAGCTTCAAAGATTGAAGCTCTTGCTGTGTGATTTTGAAGCTCTTCATGTAGTGAAGAGAGGATATTATTGTGGTTCCGTTCATGACTAGCAGATTGTATGCCAGCCGAGTCCTAAACTTACCCAAAATCCACCCGAAAGCTTCAAGAAATGGGTTGGTGGCTCCGGTCTGCTCAGGTGTGATACAATACACTTCATCGCCGCAGCCTTGAAGGTAGATTTGCCTGTACGGCTCGTCTGGTGATGGATACGGGCAACGGATCGTTGGCTGCGAGCCCGGCTGCGGGCGACATGAAGAGGAGCTCGTGGGTGGTGCCAACTCTCTATGCTGAAAAAGTGAGATGAGACTTTCTAATTTGAAAATGACTTTCTGTCGGTGCAGGGTCGATGTGCATGATCGACGAACAGAGCGCTAACATTGGGAATTGGGAATTTCCAACCAGACGTCTCTCAGGAATCGATCTCGTTGTGGCCAACACGGAGACTTTCTTACAGTGTACATATTCCTGCAGAGAGGGAAACGACAACGACAACGGCGCAACCTGCCCCGGCTAGGAGTGGAGTGGAGTGGATAAGCAAATGCTTCGCACCCAAAAGCTCTTTCAATCAAGAGATCAAGCGCTTTATGACTGTAATCTGCTGTTGCACACTCTGAAAAGATAGCTATCCAGCCACAAACTCTCCAAATTGCTCGTGTAATCCTCCACCCGAGGTTATCATCCCATCCTGTTACGCGGACATGGAGAGGCAGACACGTGCAAAGATGGGCACTTTTAAACGCATAACTTGAGGCGTCCTCAATTTATTCTATGGGTGAGTTTATGTCCACCTTCAAAACTCCGGTCTTTGGACAAAATTTGGTTTAAGTTCCACAAAAACAACGTGGGAATGAGTCACGGGATCTCTGCTAAACCCGGATTTTACTTGGCGATGACAAAAGTGACACCGGCTCGTCTGCTTGTTGGTGTACTGTATTGTAATAGCAGGCTGTTCTGAAACCCCTCCCCATTCTGATTCACTGTCACGTTCTTTTCCACCAATCAGCGTGTGGATCTTGTCAAAAACCCGGATCTCCCCCTCCGCCATGTGGACGGCTCCGTCTCGAAAGCAAAGCAGAGTGTTACAACCCGCCCCTTCCATGCGCCGTTTCCTCTTCCTCCCACTCCGGAGCTCCTCCTCCTCCTGTATGTACTGAGCTCCTCCCATGTCCCCACTCCTCGTCGCTTCCTCCCTCCCTCCTCCGCCTCCCTCCTCCTCTCCTTGCTTGTCTACAGTAAGCGCTCGTAAATATCTATCGGCTCGCTCTCCGTCAGTTTGAATTTGACGTGAAGCCCACCAAGTCGTCCAGCCACTGGTACTAGCGACTACAGTATCCATCACCTCACCTCACACAATGGCTGCCCTCTTTTCCACGATCGCCAACAACATGCCAATGCCGTTCACCACCAAGGCCAAGGCCCAGGCCCAGGCTCAGGCCACCCCCTGCAACAATCACAGCAACAACCACAACACCAATGGCAGCAGCACTTCCGCCACGGCGAGCCCTCTTCCGGCCCGCCTACCTGCGTACCCAGTGGCCAGCGAGTGGGAAGAGCGGCAACAGCGCCGCGTGGGAGCCCCTCGTGGTCGCATCGCGCACTGGGACAAGAAGCGTGAAAAGTGCCAGAACTGCAAGCACATCTACCTCAAGACGCTGAGCCGTCACGCCGGCTTTTGCTCCGTGGACTGCAAGTCGAACGCCGCGTACATCGCCAAGGTGAACCGCACCATCACGGCCGTGCGCAGCGTCGTGGAGCAGCAGCAACAGGAACAGGAACAGATCGACCAGGAAGATGCGCTGAATGCCAAGCAGACGCGTGCTGAAGAGCAAGAGCAGCCCACGAGGCAGCAGGGCGCGGCCGAGGAGCAGACTGGCGTGGAGATTCGCGGCCGTGCCGGCTCGCGGTGCATGTCGGTGGGCAACGCGCGCACATTTGCCGAGTTTGGCATTGAGCAGCGCATGCAAACCGAGCACAACATCGAGTGGGCCTTCAGCGCCATTTACTAAGCACCCCTCTCCTCCACCCCACCACCACCATTTAGCCCCCCCCCAAGTACAATAAGTTACGTGTAGAAATAGTTACGGTAGCCTTCCCCCCGTCATTTAAGAGATTGATATGTTTCATACACACACCCACACCACACTCGGACATAGACCTTGTCTATTGAGCCAACTGCAGCCCAAGCGCGAGCAGGAGCAGCGCCACGGGGAGCAATAGGAAGAGTAACCTGGAATCGGCGCCACTCTGGGGACCTCCAGCCGGTGGGCATGATGATCCCACTTGGGTCACTGGTCTCGCCGCCACGTGCCCTGATGGCGGGGTGAACCCATGCGCGCTACTACCTGAGTCTGAGATCTTGTCTGATACTGGCACTGATTCCAGCCATGTCAGTGACGTGGCAACGGGATCGCCACCGGCATCGGTCTGCGCACCAAGCAGCTCCAAGGCGTTCTCCACGGCCATGGCGACTTCGTCGACGCCATCCTCCTGGAATACGAGGAGGCTCAGCGCAGGCAAGGACGGTTCATGGTCTGGCTCTTGTTCATGTGCTTGGTGGTCACGAGGCCAGCGCAGCAGCGCGCGCTGTGGGAAACTCAAGCGCCCGCCAGAGCGGAAGATGGCGCGGGAAGCTGTTCAAACACCGCCATACGTAGATGAGTGAGTGGTCAAGCATGCTCGGCCATGACGCTGTTCCCCCTTCCAGCGAACGTGATCACAGATAGAGATAGAGACGTACCATCCATGTCATCACCCTCGGCATCAGCTCCATATCGCTCCGCCAGTAGCTCCGTGCGCAGCACCAGTGACTTGATGAAGTCCCGCTTGAGGTAGTAGCTCGCCAACGCTGTCACGACCGCGGGTTTGTGCGCCGCCACAGTCTAACCAGATGTATCCAAAGGTAACGTGAGAACCGTGGTGTATCTCATCTACCTAACAGCCTCCTCCCGCTAAAGTCTGGGTTTTCATCGTACGTTGGCTGCCACATAGGCCACACACTCGATCGAACCGATACACTGCCCAGTCACATTATCCTATGAGACAAACAAAGAGAGAGCCATAACCATCTCCTCAGTATCAACAAGCCAATAGCCCCCCACTAGAATCATCGTACCGCCGTCGCCGTCATGCCTGCTCGGTCGCTAGTCGCTGCTGTAGCAAGCAGTTCCACGCGATTAGATACTTCCTTAGTAGGCGCCTTGCTGCCAGGCACTTCCGCAACGCCGTGGGCACGCCACACTCTCTGCGCCAGGGGTAGAAGGCGCTGCTGCACCTCGAGCATGCGCGTCTCCACCACCTCCTCCTCTTCCCCATCCTTGACCATCCATGCAGCCGCGCTCCACGCAAGTTGCTCTTCCACGGCCACGCTGGTTCGAAACGTCACCATCGCCAGGTCATCATCATCATCATCATCAGCCATCAGCGAGATCTCCATAGAATGGCCCTTGCGCTTGGCGTGATCGAGCGACGACACCTCCAAGAACGTCTGAGCCAAGCGCCCGCGTGATGGCCCCGCAGATCCGCTCCCCGCTCGGATATGCACCACGCAGTGGTGTAGTGTCGGTTGGATGGATGACGCCTGTATCATGGACTGGAAGGCCGAGGGCAGCGACAGCGCCAGCACGAGGTCACGCAGGTATCGCGCCGCCTGGTCCATCGTCCTTGCTGGTGTCTCGCCTGAGACCACGTAGAGCCCCAGGATCTCCATCCCGCCGGGAAGCAGGCGGTCCACCTGCTTCGCCACGTCACAGACCCAGTCGCTGGACAGATCGGCAAAGCCGCGGGGTCCCGCGGCCCCCACGTGGGCCTCATCCGCCTCAGCATCGTCGAGCTCGGCTGGCACGCGCACGGCCGTGAGCACGGCGTCTGATGGAGACAGCACACCACGTTGGCCGAGCAGCAGGCCCAACTCAAAGCCGTGCTGCTGTTGTGCGGCCTTGGTCCAGTGGCGGTCCACCGCCGCGGATACCTGCATCACGCGCGAGCGACTCATGCTCGTTTCGCTGCCCTGCCCTGGAGTTATTTAGTCGAGATGATTGGCAGCAGGAGAGTACAGTATCCAACAGTTGGCACGGGTGGTGTGTATTTTATTACGTCGGTCATCGTGCGATGCGCGTTGATGGAGTGTAGCCATGTGGCGAATTGATGCGGGCCAAGAAAACAACTAAAAATGAAGGATGGCAATGCGGCCAAAGTGGAGCACTGAAGGAACCACAGCAGATGATATTAGTATGCATTTTGCAATGGTATGCCGCCTGCAGGTGTCACTCAATATAGCAAGAGCCACCAGCACAGACGCCGTTATATCCCGAACGTAGGGTCGGGTCCCCCCTATATGTCTAACTGTGCCTTCGCCATTCGTTTTCGTTGGCGTGTGTCGACAATTGGCCATCCTAAGCGCCTGGTATTGCTCCCGTCTAGAGTCCGTCAACCGTTCACTCTAGCACACAGAGGTCATACGTGTGAAGTATTCGCTGTGTGTCGTGGCTTGGTCTGGACACTCGATAGAAATGAGTGGTTGGGCGACAATGGATGACCTTGGCGGGGAGACGGTCGTGGTGGCCCGAGGCTCAAGTCAGCATGTCAAGCGGGCCTTCTTCGCCGAGGAGGAGAACGGCAGCAACGACGGCGACAACGACGACGACGATGGCGTTAAGCTAGCGCAGTCGTCAGCGACTCGCGCCAGCCGACGCCGCGACAGCCTGACGCTGCCATATTCCACCACCGTCTCACGGCGCACGCAACGTGGCAGTCGCATGCAAGTCGTGGTCGACGATGACGAAGATGACGAAGATGACGAAGATGACGCACCGTCAGTATCGGGCAAGCCACTCCACGGCAAACGCGACCCGGCACAGCACCGCCATGCAGCAACCCCCGCAACTCGCACTGGCATACATCACAAGGAAGATGAACTGGCAGGGCCGCATCTCGTGAGTCCGGTCGCCGTGATCACTGCCACATCTGTACCGGAATCGGAGGCGGGCAGTGAGGCGCGATACCTGCATGCACTGGTGCGAGGGTTTTTACAAACGCACTTCTCCAAGGAAGTGCTGGACTGCTTTGACAAGGAAAAGGTAGGACGCGGTGCCCCTTGTAATGCTGGGTTGTTTCTTGTTTGCTTGTCGGTTTAGATTGGGCTGTTTGCTTGGCTTGGTTTGTTTGGACGACGCTAACCGCGTGGACTGGGGTAGGCCATGACCGCAGCCGAGGCAACGGCAGCAGTCGAGCAGTGGCAGGCTCGCGTGCTCGGGCCGCATGCCAGCCACGTTCGGCACCTCGCTACGCCGCTTGAGCAGTTTATCGCGGCGTGGGATGCCACCCAGCATGACCGCGCGCCGCCACCTGCCAGGCGCTCACGCCGACGAGACAGCGGAGGAGGAGGTACCAACCCGACCGACTCGTCGTTAGCCGCTGAACCTGGTGTACGCAAGAAGACAAGCCGTAAACCCAGTGGTAGCAGCAGTAGCAGTGGTCGCAAGAAACCATCGCTGACACTCACGGTCAACGTGAATGAGGCGGAGGTGCCGGCGGTAGATATCAATGAAGGCGATGCAGGTAAACACAATGGCACGCCCAGCGACGCGCTCGACTTTAACCGCTTGAACCACCCAGGCCACACGCCAAAGGCACAGACTGCACGCTTGGCATCAGTCATCGGGGAACCAGGTTCCACTCCGCGTGCCAGCGCGGCCGAGCTTCAGTCGCTGGGCTTTGACGATGTCGAGCCGCCAGAGGTGCCCGCCTCAAACACCACCAATGGCCCAGTCAGTGGCGATGACGGCAGTGATGATGGAGACGGTGTCAGTGCTCTTTCACAGTACGCGATGCGCAAGCGCGCAGCCAACAGGCACAACAAGCACGTCGTCTTTGGTGAACCGGGTCGCACCCCCACGAAGGAGTACGTGTTCTTCCGCGAGACACCGCCGCAGTACGTGACCGAGACGATCGAGCACGCCGAGAAGGTACAGCATGAACTCTTTACGCGCGACAATGGAGCCGGTGATCCTCATGGGCGCCGAGCCTCGCTGGCCTGCGTCGCCACCACCCTTGAGCGCTTTGTCGAGCTGCAGAGTAGTGAAGTGTCCAAGTACACGATCGGGAATGCGGTGCGCAACCTAGGCGCGCAGCGCAACCTCTCGGGACTGGTCTCCAAGCTGTACGGCTCACGGCAATGCGGCACGGCTGGCCCTGGCACGATCGTGGTGGATACCTGGTTTGGCAGTGATGCGCCACCCATTAATGACGAAGGAGACGAAGAAGAAGGTGGAGAAGAAGAGGACCAGAATAAGATACAGCGCGCGCCTAGCCATCATGTCCATCCTGATTCAACAGCCACAGCCACTGCTCTCTGCGTGGAGGATGAAGAACTCTTGGAGGCGTTGTTAAGATAAACGTAACCAATTACGGGCACGGCCATCATTCGAGCCCGTTGTTGGTGCTTTCGTGTTGACATTTCTGCGTATTGCTCTCTCCCTCTCTCTATTTCTTTCTCTGTGTCGCTACCATTCACATCGAACCCGAGCGTATAGCCGCACAAAAAACAAAACTCACGTTGTAAAGCTACCTCCCGTTGGGGGCTTGACCCGTTCGTTTGCTTCCTCGTTTGTTCTATCCATCTGAAATCCGCCGTTGCTACATGCATGTAATCTTTATGCCATCCTTAACTCTTGAACAGAAAGATCTTGTTCATTGGAGGTGGCTTGTTCTGTTGACGTTGGACCCGGAACGATGATGCGCCTGAAGTTGCTTGGCGCGCCGCGTAGCTGTTGTTATTGAAGCTCACACTTCGATGGCTAAGTCCAGTATTTGCCTGGTGAGACGGAGGCAAGTCGACCGACATGTGGCGCTCTCGTTCTCGAACAGTGAGCAGCGGGGACGAGGCAACCATCATCGGTGATTTTCGCGAGTTAGCTTGTCCCGGCGACCATGTTGACGATGTACTCATGTCCGATGCTGACGTATGCAGCGATTGACCAGCTGCGCTGTCATCGGCTGCCCGTGCGATAGCCTCTTTTCCCTCCCAGTTTGCCGATGACGCTGATCCAGATCGTAGCCGTGCCATGGAATAATCGCTTGCATTATTAGCACCAACGGTACTACCGTAGGAATCACCGTTGGCGGTCGTCGTCTGGGTGTTGGAACTCTTGCCACCACGGCGGATTAGGCTCGCAACCCACCGACACTCGTGATACTTGGGGTGCCACTGGAAAAAATATCCTTCCCAAAGCTTGACCATCTGCGCACTTGTCCAAGGCCAAATAGGTCTATCAACGCGTGAGTATTGCGAATTCAAGTACGGACCGGGTGCAACCAATACAGGCGTCCAGACGGAAACTGTTCGTTCCGCCACGTGATTCGCCTCACGTTGCAACCGCGAGTCATATAAAAATGTCCCGTACAATCCCGACGTCAGCGAATTCGCCACATGTAGCAAGAACTGCTCGTTGAACTCGAACGCATACGGGAACTGGCGCTGGAGCTGCCACACAACATCCAAGAATTGGAACATGACTGGTGAGGACTTGTTGCGATGCGGGTCCTTGGCTCGATCACCACCCAACCGTTCGGCAAATTTGTGACCAAACGCACACCAATCTTTTTCCACCAATACCGCAAACCCACGAATTGTCCGATAAAAAGGATCGATCATGAGCTGTGCGAGGCACGTAAGCTGCGACGTACGGTCCCACCCATCGCTGCAGTGCACGAGGACGGACGATCCTTCCAGCTCCAACGCCCGTGCAATCTTCACTGCGCCATCCAGCACGAGACGTACGTGGTCGAGCCATCGAGTTGCTTCGACACTGGTCAACCAGCCTCGACTTTGACCGTCTACTCCACCCGGAAGCACAAGCTTGAGCAGCGCGAGATATGATGACTGCATCCGATACATGTTGGCAATATTGAGGTGACAGACAACCGCACCGGGGTAGTCCTGAGGCGTCTCCACGCCACCTTTCCCCATCAACCGATTCCCGGTTGACGCCTTTAGCTTGCGGGCATCAAATATATAGATGGGTCGAGTCGACGGTGCAGAATGCGATTGACTGTTGATGATCTCCGGTAGACGGCG
This sequence comes from Pythium grandisporangium, assembly GCA_023336285.1. Classification (NCBI taxonomy): domain Eukaryota; phylum Oomycota; class Peronosporomycetes; order Pythiales; family Pythiaceae; genus Pythium; species Pythium grandisporangium. The sequence goes on from JAADWT010000988.1 coordinate 8,259, forward strand.
ATACACGCCAAGCAAAAGTTGATCCGACAAACTCGAGCTTCCGGAAAGAAGGTTGCCTAGTAGAGGTTGTCCTGAGCGCACAAGAACACAGCGATTTCGCTGATGATAATACGTGACGACCGGCAACCGATTTTTGGCACGAAAGTCGGCGACCTTGGAAAGAGTAGTCGAGTTCATCGACGCTGGTACCAACAACTTGGACGGGTACGAGCTGCAGATATTACCACGGCCATTTTGATAATACTGAACCACACGTTGATGGGTGAAAGGTGGCAGAAGCATGGGCAGACAAGCCGATACACAAAAAGTTAGAGGAACTGCCCGCGAACGAAGTGAACATTCGTGTACAACAATAGCTAGTCAAATAACCTACCTTGAGGAACGGCTGCGCAACAGGATCTGCAGTAATTTGGCGCTTAAATTCGCCGTCGTCAGTATAAATGTGCCAGCCATTCAGCTGGGCAGGTAGTAGCTCAATCCCGTGGTAAAATGCAAACACATCGCTGCGCTCAAGAGGAGCATTGCCTCGTGCACTGCTATTGATGGAGCGCGAGCTAGTATTGACACTGCTATTGGCAGAGGTTGACAACATGGTAGGATGAAGCACAGGAGACGAACTATCGGTGATCGAGAGTGGAGATCCAAAAACTGCACCATCTCGCATACCCACTAACTGTGGAGTAGATTCGAAGGATGAGGATATTGCAGATCCCGTGATCGCGAGATCTCCTTCGATAGACCCCAGATCAGGGCTCCCCGTTGTCGCATTCAAGTTGTCATCACCGTTGGTCGCATCCAATGCCATAGGTGGCGGCATGCTAATCTCGGCTTCACTATAGGGGCGATATCGCTGGCTCGCATCGACGAAACGGTTGATCAAGCTATAAAGCTGTTGCGTATGCTCGTCTGCGGCAGCTGGTGAACCTTCCAGCTCGAATCGCATTACCCTGGCATCCTTGCATAACAATACGAGGTTGGGCGGAGAAGCCGATAAGATTGCTCTAGTTGATCGTGGACGACGTCCACCAGGATACAATACTTGCGCAGAAATGATGGCGAAATGCGGTACGTACGCGGTTGCACCAAATGTCGGCATATGGCCTCTCTCCAGAGGCATAAATATCACTCGGTAGTTTGTCACAAGAATATGACCACGAAGGCGCCGCCACACCAACGAAGTTTCAATCGTATCACCAGCAGGACCAATCAGTAGAGTCGTCGGCAACTCCTTCGGTATACCTTTTTTCTCTCCGTGCAGCAACTGGATACGTGGTTGGCTGGGAGACGTCGGCGATGCTGTCCTTGAGGCTGCCGAGTTAAGCAATGTCGAAGAATCTTGTGGTAGGGTATCCGGATCACATAGCGATAGACTTTGTCGCTGTTGACTCTTCGAGTTACTTGGAGGGCGAGTACTTCCTATCACACTTTGGTCTGAGGTCGCAGGGATCGAACCAGACTGATCTACCGGAGGAGTATAATCAGTTGATGATTTTGAAGTGGTAATGTCACCGCTATTGCTGTGTGCGATGGATGTTGCCTTCCGTCTACGGCGAATTTTCGCATCAAGAGCAACTGTCGGTTCGAAAGCTTCTAGTGTGTCCCGGAACTCGGAGCGCTCTTCCTCATTGCCAAACTCCCAATCAACCTCGTGGTAGCCATGTCCACCTTGCTTGCGGACAACGACGTGCGCGACATTGTTGGCCCCCGAGTTGACAAACGTGATTTTATCAACAGCGTCAAACCGGAAACACCAAAAGCGATGCATGAAAACAGATTTCACTCTCACCACGCCTTGAGCACAGTCCACTTCCAGTGAATAGCGATCGAGGAGGATTTTCTTGCGGCCAAAACGTACGAGTGATCGCTTGAGACTCTGATTTCCTTTGGAGCCCACGTCGTATACTGCAAATCGGACAACAGCAGGGCGGCGAAGGTCATGGTGGCGATGCAGGTGGCTGATCGATCCCTGTCCTCCCTCAGTATCGTCCTCGTCTCCGTCCACATTGACACCTCGATGGGTCATGTCTACAATGTCACTATCATCAAAGCATACCTTGACTGAGCCACTTGAACGTTCCTTTGAAGTAGTACTGGAGACTGAGCTGCGACGAGCTTCCCTTGTGTCCACAGACGCTTCTCCTGGATTTGTACTCCGTTTCGTGACACTGATGAGCGGGGACAGAGACGGATAGGAATACGAATTTGGCGGGTTTTGAGTTGGGGAACCTGGCGGATCCACACTTGCACTGACGCTCGAGCTGGCGCGAAGTAGACTTGCTAAATCAAAGCTAGCTGATCGTCCAAGCTTTGTGCGCTTGCTGTTGCACCCTTCCATTGCACCACGCCCACGTTTGGCACGCGATGTGGAATTGTGATTTTTTTCTTGAGCCTCCAAACCGTCGCTTCCATCTTCTTCATCTTCCTCCTCCTCTGCATTTGGATCTTCACCCTCTGATGAATCTGCCACACCGCCAATACCTTGTAAGAACGGTGCTCTTGTCGTAATAGATAGTGGGAGCACGTTTGGTTTTATGTCCGGTACAGGTGATGCCGATACGAATCCGTCGGCCGACTCGTCTCCATCCATCGTATCCAGCTCGAGATCGTCCTCATTGTCATTGTCATTGTCATTGCCGTTGCCATTGCCATCACCATCGCCCTCTTCATCACCATCCCACTCCGTATCGAGATCGCTAGTAAGCTTGCGCCGTGGATGTCGATCACCGACATGCATCGCACGAAGATGTCCTTTGAACCACATCTTTGACAATGACGACCGCCGAGCGCGATCTGAGGACGAATTGGCTGTGGCAGGTGTGTTGCTGGTTGGCGCGGAGCCCACCAACATGAACGAGCTGTCATCGGGCAACGAGGACAGCCGACTGCGTCGAGAGGGGATACTAATGGGTGCCGTGGGGGGAATACGGGTTGACGGTCCACTACCTGACAACTGCTGCACCTGAGGGACCAGGGCACGCGCGTCAAAGTATCGATCCATAGCCTGTTGAAACGTTCGGGAGCATGAGTCGCAGACGCGCACGGGGTCGTCGCCAAAGCCAAACCTTGTTGGCAGCAACTGCTGGCGGCCGATGCATTTGAGGCAATGCAAATGACCACAACTCTGACCTGTTCATTTTTCAGGACCGAGTAATAGCAACAGCACGAAAGAGAGAGAGGGATTCCATGCGTTCGTGAGTGTGCCAAACTGTAGCATGGAAAGTGTCCAGGAAGCAAGGAAGGTCTCACTTACAGTGGCGGGTGCGTTGAAAGGCCGAGAAGGAGCGACGGCAATGCGGACACGACGAACAACTAACCGTTGGCGCATTCACGGCAGGCACTCCACTCGCACCGCTGGCGTCTTCGCCCATGCGGGCCGCCTCATTCCGGTTAACAAGCTGGAGGTACCTGGAGCCTTCTTTCCCCTGTTCGTGCTGGTCGATCTGCTCACCGGCCACGAGCACCATCTTGAGCTGCAGCTGGTCCACTACGTCTTTGGCAACCTGCAGCGCCGCAGAAATCGTTTCCAGCTCGAGTTCCATCGTGGATTCCTTGCGCTTCCGTCCGCTGGCGCCAGTCGGTGGTGGCACCTCCTCCCCGCCGGCATTCTCTTCATCCACGTCTTCGCCGTCGTCGTCGTCCATGTCGGCAGCGCCTCCCGCCTTGGTCTTGGCGCCATCCATCGCCTGCATCTGCATCTGCATCTGCATCTGCGCAGCCAGTGGCCTCGTACCCGTGCCCGGGTCGGCATCCTCGCTGGTGGACGTGCTGCTCTCGACAAGGACGAGGCGGCGGGCCAGCAGCCATTGCGTGAGCTCCACGGGGTCTCGGAGCCTCGCGGCTTCATGCGCACTGGGCCAGGGCGAGGCGCTGTCATCCAGCGACGCGCGGCCCATCGCGTCGGACTTGCGGCGCGCGTCCGAGGCCGCCATGTCGTCGTCGAGCCCGTCCGTACTTGTTTCGTTCCTCACTCCGGCACGTCGGCGTTCTTTGTCATTCCAGGTGGCGTCGGCGTTGGCGTTGGCGTTGGTCA
>JAADWT010000989.1:0-12287 GCA_023336285.1 Pythium grandisporangium
AGCGTTCAGTTCACTGCCTTGATGAGAAGATACCGTTCACGTTCTTGAGGATCTCGTGTTTGCTGGTCAAAAAGGTTCGCAACCCCTTTTCAATCAATTTAATTCACTCCTGACCGCCGGGACATTTCTGCGCCCTGCTTTTCGTTTGGCGATCGCGATTTCGCGCGAGGCTCGGAGGGTTTCGAACATCACAGCAAATCCATTTACGATAATGCCCTATGCATCACCGCGCCCTCGGCCGGTATCGAGATGTAGTTTTACAGCATCTACAGTAGTGGTGGGACTAAAGAGTTTCTTCCATGCTTCCTTTCTTGTTCACCTCCACCTCCAGCGCCGCCCATCTCGGCCCATGAGCAGAGGTTGAGTAAGATCTCGTCACCTGGTAGACGACTAGTCTTTTTTTTTGGAGTCTTGGGCAGGTCAGCCAGAGGCTCGAAGTGAAATGGCTTGGCTCGTTGCCCTGTTCAATTTGAAGGAAAAAGAAGGGGAAAAAAAAAGAGACTTTGATGGACATGAGCACTCACGTACATGGGCATGTACAGTATGATCCTCCTCCGAACCAATTAGCAACAGACTCTACTGCTGCTTGGCCTGTTATAGACGTGCAGCCGCCACTGGCAAACCTTGGCGATGGGATTCTATGAACGAAGTCGAGAAATAGGTGGTACGGCTGTACAAATTCGCACTTAAATATGAAGGATATTCATATACATATGTCATATTTAGTTCGATTATCAGAACATGTATATGTTGTGCTACAGGTCATTGCATATCCGAGAGTTGGGATTCACGTGGTTTCTGCTTACCGGCCTTCAACATGATTGTGGCGAACATGCAAAGTGCAAGCGCCGTCATCATGGCAGAATCACTGTAGACCCACTATCTAACCAACTACCCGTTATTTCACTACCAACGCTCTCTTGTACAATGTCGAATATGAACGTGTCACACAAAATGTTACGAACGGATCCGTTGTCGCATCCGTCCTCATCTAGCGGGAAACAAAATCAATCTTACGCGCTCTCGTCCCGCAGAACACATACAGCAGACCAACCGCCAAAATTGATTACGCGCCAATACTACACATTTGTATGCCGTTGCCCACGCGACCACCAGCGCATCAAAAAGAATGCCTCGCATCTGAACACATTCGACTCAACAATAATGATCAGCATCATGATTCCCATTCTTGCGCGACGACCGCTCAGTGGTCACAGATTTCCATCCTCGCTTCTTCCGTGGGCATGGCGCATGACCACCATTCCCAAACACGTGCCACCGGACGCAGGACTATGAGCATGCATTCCTGTCCGTCGCGCGCGGCCTCAGTGAGTGATTACGACCGCTCAAACGCTTCATTGTCACCACCTCAAACCGAGTCGTTGACCGCCAGCGGGTCATCCATCGGGGCATCGACTGCCACGCCCACTCGATCACACGTACCGCGACCGAGCTCCTGTGTTGCGCGCCGCCGCGATGAGATTCACGGCCTTCAGGCCGAGGTGCAGTCACTGGAACAAGTCGCCACCTCTCTTCGCAAGCGCACCGCGACCGATATGCTGGCTGGAAGCGCGCCCGATACGGTTCGTACCGGTCGCATGGACGACACGCTCTCGTGGCACGACATGTGGGAGACCGTAGTGGCGCGCCAGCGAGAGCTGCGTCGTCATGCCGAGATGGAGAACAAGAGACTGCGTGAGATGGTGGCGCAGGATGTCGCCATGGCGCGAGAACGTCAGCAGATGCGTGAGCAACATTGCCGGCTTTCCTCCAGTATGCACAGTACCTCACGAGCTTATTCGCATTCCTCCACACGTGCAATTGGTGGTCAAGAATGCGGAGTGGCCACCAGTAGCCTACAGGCGCTGCCGCGCGGCATTGAGATGATCGACGAAGAGGAAATGCGGCAATGCGTAGCCGACCTGTATGCCCAAAGGGCCTCGGCGTTTGCTACACCGTGTTTCCGCTCCAGTAACAGCTCGTTCCTGCATGTGGATACGCGCACTGAGCCGAATGACAGTCGTCTGATCAGCATCCAGGTGTCATGGATGGTACCCTTTGATGCCTTCTCCGTGGCTGACCGCATGTGGGAGTACCTGCTCCGCAAGCACCCGCACAACCAACGGATCGTCGAGTGTGAGGTATGTATGAATGTATATTTATATACTGTGTACTTGTGTTGCTCAGGCATGGCTCACACCATGTGCATGGGCACACCTGTATTGACGCTCATCTTGATAATTGTTTATTGTTGTTGGTGGTTGGGGGCGTACTGTTTGATACTTAGGATTCCTGTGTGGGTAATGACCTCGTCGTCTCGGTAGTCGCGGCCGAGCCCGTCACCAACATGGGCCTCGGAACTTACGGCGGCAAGCAGGCAATCCAGCGGTTCACGGACACGCACGAGGTCGTCATCGTCTCCAACGTACGGCTACAGCCCACGAATCGTTCCGTCTCCGTGACGGGATCGTTCTCGATCCACGCTGAAAGCTGGCTGCGGGTGCATGGCAAATCCGTGACCCCAGCGAGTACGAATGGTAATCCATTGCCGTGGCAGCTGGCGCAGGTACAATGGCATCGACGGGTGCGTGTGACCCCCCTGGCGTTGGTGCCACACACTGGTGGTGGCGGTGGTGAGGGGCGACGTCGGCACGAGGGCGTGGCCAAGTTCACTGAAGTCGTGGTGCAGGAACTCAAGGAGGATATTAACCGCAGTCGGCAGAATGTGGAGAACTATTTGCTGCAAGCGCAGATTTCCGCATAAGCTTCATGGTCGTCTGCAATCGTATTGAAGTGTAGCTGTAGCTGTAGCTGTAGCAGTAGAAACAGTAGCTAGATTGTGTGCCTGTATAAATGCACCGAACTCGTGGTCGGGGGGGCGGTCATTATGGTGCCATCTCGACAAACATCAGGCACACAACAACGAAATTGGGCATTGGACATTAGACACTTCTATAGTAAAATGTAGTAAAACTGAACGCGTCAACGAGTTGCTCGCGTTTGCATCCTCAATATGAAGCGGAAGCAGCATGCGCCTTACTACTAACAAGGTGCATTGAGTTCTGCTGTGTGGAAAACACGCTTCCACGGCTGGCTGGTAACGTGGAAACGAATGACCACTGCAACCGAAATCCAAATAATACCGTAGCCAAAGTGAACTCACTCCGCGATTCTCGTAAGACCTACGACGCTCCGATGCGGAAACAGAGAGGGAGAAGTCATGACGTCAACGTACTTACAGGGAAAGAAAGACAAGAAAAAAAAGACGACGAAAACGTCGGGAAGGCAAGAGACGATGATTCGCAATGGTAACAATCCGCGCGTCCAGCATGCTTCACAAGTGGCGCGACAGCGTTTTGTTGTTTGTCCATTAAGCGAAAACTATAACGGGAAGAAGGAACCGCGATTGATTGATCGAGCTTCGTGCGCGTTTGGAGTGCACAAAAGCACTTAGGCCGACTTCTTCTTGAGCTTCTCCTGCAGCACCTTCTTGACGATCTTCTGCTCCTCGATCAGGAAAGCACGCACGATACTGAAGAAATTTGACGAAACAAAAATAAAACCATGGACCCCAGTTAGCATTTATGCCCACCGCATTCACCACCTCCAGATTTGATGGATATCCACAGCAGTGTAGGGATAAAGCAAGATGCGTACCGCTGACGGACGCAAGTGGCGCAACGCGAGCCACCATAGGCACGGGCCACGGTGCGGTGGGTCTTGCTCACGTTCTTGTACTCCTTGGGGGACAAGTGCTTGATACCCTTGAGCGACTGCTTGCAGTCACCGCACTTGGGGCCCGCCGCCGCCTTCTTGCGGTAGTGGGCCACAAGGACGCCACCTATTCATCAACACCACCCATCAAAAGCATATATTCCTGTCAGTGGCTGTTGTCTCTGTGGAGTAGATCATCCGGCCATACACGATGGTGACGGTTGGAACGACGCGATGCACTGGCGATAGGAATGGATGGTGACGCGATGAACGGGAGGAATGTGGGGAGGGTCCCATGAGAGCGAAGCAGGAAACGTAATGCTGTCGTGCCATCGGTACGTAGGAAATAGGACTAGATCGCCGTGTGCTGGAGCTCGTCGATGAGTGGTGCCATAACAGCTATCATGCAGATCGCTCCTAGTTGAGATGAATGCGACTACAACTGCTGTAGCCGCTCACACAGACACAAACTCTCTCTCTCTTTTCGGAGCTATGCTGCAGCGCCGCCAACAAAGACATTCAACGGAATCGCCACCGAAAGAGTTGCAAACGCCGACAGGTCGAGTGGTTACGCGTTCGCATGGCTGCACTGCGCGCTGTAGCTACACAACCGCCGCCTCTGTATCGCCGTTGCGTACTGCATCCAGTGCACGCTCGCTCGCTCCCGCCACCCTTCCGCTCTGTCTCAGTACCGTCATCTGCCTCCGTGTTGCCCCATGCTCCATTCCATCCCATCCCATCGCGCAGGTGCCGTCGCAATCGCCAGCGCCATCCGCTGCTTCCTCGCCTCCATCGCTCCATCGCCTGTGTGTGTCACCTACCAGGGGTCTTCACGGGCTTGATGCCGTTGGACTTGGTGGCGTACGAGTGCCGGCGGCGGTAGGTCACACGAATGTTCTTCACCATCGTTATCTGTTTGCTTCTCCCGTTGTCTGATGCGCAAAGCGAAGCGAATGGCTTGAGCGCCGCGCTCTCGCCGCCCGCCAGCAGCCCGCAGCAAAGCGCAGCGCCACGGCCATTGAACCCCAACGCCAATCGTTTGCAAGACACTGCCAGAACGCATACCCGCACCCCGTCGAATCGGATATCACAGGAAATCGTAATTACCAACCGGCGCCGCTCGTAAATATACAGGAGGGATTCCCCCAGGGGGACTAATACATACTGTACTGTACTGTATTGGAAGCTATTCGTTTGATCTCTTTTTCGCAGTGTTTTATTTCATTTCTTCTTCGGTTTTATTTCTGGCATTTTATTGTTGTTGGTGTTGCAATTTTACTTGCAAGATCCACATAACAGCGACATATAATACTACGTATTAGTATCAGACAAGCAAAGGTAAACATTAGGATAGCGGGTGAATGGAAAAAAGATCGCCACCAGCGACCATGCACATGTAAAGGCAGCCTATACAGATAGAGGAAGGAGAGAACCCCCGCGTCGATAATCGCTTACGAGGCGAGCGCAAACTGCGGCTGCTGCTCCGTCAGCAGCACCATCTGGCTGCGGCGCTGGCGCGCCAGCACCTCGGCCTTCTCAACCTGCAAGTCCAGGTCCCACGCACGGTTCCGCAGCTGCTCGGCGCTTTCCTTGCGCTTGAGCAGTGGCCGAATCGGTAGCGTCCACAGCGAATTCTTGCGTGGCTGCGAGCCACTGTTCGTGTCGCGCCGCGAGCGCGCGCGCAATTGAACGCGAAGCCCACCGCCACGGCGCGACGCCGCCGAGCGGGTCGGCTCCAGCAGCTCGTTCATCGATGCCGTGCGCCGCAGCGCCGGCTCGGCACTCTCAATCACCGTCGCCTCCTCCGTGCGTGCACGCACCCGCGTCGGGTTGATGGGGTGCGACGCCGCCGTCGTGGTCGTCGTCGTATTGCTCACGGCGCCCGTCGTGGCGGGTGCATCGTTACGCGGCAAGCCACCGGCACCGCTAAACACCGAGGCATCACATGCCCTGCACACCTTCTGCGGCTTGGGTAGCTTAAACCACGGGATCGCGTGCTTGCGCTCGCTGAGGCACGAGCCGCAAAAGCTGTCGCCACAGTTGCGGCAATGATGCCGTGGACGCGTCGCCAGGCGGCGAAACGTCAGTGCACACGACGCACAGCACTTGCGCTTCTTAAACACCGGTGCCGCCATCACAGGGGCAGCATCCGCGCCCCCGGCCACCGCATCCCCACCACCACCACCGGCAGTGACGAGCTGTGGGGACGCCGGCTGGTCCCGCTCGCGCTGCTGCTGGCGACGGCGCTCCGCGCGTTCCGCCTTGGCGCGCCGCTTGTGTCGCCGCTTGGCATCCTTCTTGCACTTCCGAATCGCGCGCCGACGGCGCTTCTCGGCCGTGCGCTGCATGCGATGCACCAGTCGGGCGTGGCGCTTGGCGTCCTTCTCCACTTGCGCATTGTGCTTGCGCACCGCGCGGGCGCGAGTCTTCATGTCCTTGAGCGTCTGCGCGGCCTCCCGCTTGCGCTGCTTCTCGGCATCCTTGCGCGCCTTGGCCACCGCCTTGGCCGCTGCCTTGGCCTGCTTGCGCTGCTCCTTCGTTGGTCGTGCATGCGCCTCGTCGCCATGCTGCTGGGGCCGCGCTTCCTCTTCGCCTCCCGCTCCCGCCCCCGCCGCGCCCTCTGCGGGTGGTGTTCCCTTGTGCTTGCGTGAGAACCACCCCATGCTATTCACTGATGGCTCGCGCGTGTTATGATCAGCTCTTCTGGCTCGAGACTGATGGATGGAGTCTGTGGGGGCGACGCAGTGAAAAAGACCGAGTGAGTGCGAGTGGGTGCCGTGGATTGCGCGATGCCGTTTCCTCATTCATTGTCCCAGATAAGGGGGGGTCTTGTTCTTTCTCCAGGGGTCCACTCCTGTGCCCTTCAGTGCTTTGATGGTGGTGGATGTGATGGTGGACGGGTGGATGGTGTACAGAAGGCTGTGTGTGTGTGTGTGCGGATGGGGTGGGCTGCCATTTCGCTTTTTCATGTTTGATGCTTGGGAGTAGGTGGGGGATGGGAAAATGACGGTTTGGACACGCGCATGATGAGAAGGAGGGTATCGAGTTTGCACGGGGGAGGGTATATAGGGAATGCAGTGCGGGTTAAAATTGGACGAGATCATCTTGGACCCAAGGTATGTGGTTTCTGAGGTCGATCCTACGCGTTGGATGAACCGTGCACAACGCCAGTCAATCCATCAGCTTGAAAATGAGAACGTCCAGTCTGATTAGCGCGCTATCCGACCAGTACTGCGCGTGCGGCGTTTGAAGATCCTTACACCGGCATTTGACTCAACTGTGGGTGCTGGGAATTTTGGCTGCGATTAAATGTAGGTATTTAAGTGCTGGTCGGATAGCTAATTGCCGAATCTACTGAAACCACCTCAGCAAGTTGGGACAGGGCGACCCCGCTGGGTTGCTTTGCTACCCACACCTTCCACCGTTTGCCTGAAAGAAAGCTGCTTTTCACTCCTGGCGTCGGCTTGGTTTGGGATGTCTGTGACGTCAGGTTCAGGGCACTTTTCTTGAATTGGTATTGCTATCAGTGTGTAGGTACAGTCTGCCAGCGGTTTTTGAGGTGGTCCCCATGGCAGCACAGTGGTTTGATCTTTTCCAGGGGACTTCTTTTTTCTCATTCTCGTTCTCAATTCACTAGCTCTATCTCAATTGGATACCCAGATCGCGTGGATTTTTTTTAATCCTTTTTTTTGTGAGTGCAAATGACATGTCCTGCAATATGGATATGAGTCGATGAAGGGCCGCTGTCGTATTGCAGGTGTGCGGCTGACATTGCGGGGGTGGCCCACGTGGTGGGAAGGCGCATGTGGCATCTGCTCTAGCAGTACAGTCCATGTGTCCACACTCGCCCAGGTTTATTTGCGCGGATAAGAGGTTGGCGGCATGGCAGGCCAATTGTGCGTGGCTGGAAGTGTCAGGTACACTGTAGTGGCCACCGGCTGTATGAATGAATCGTGAGGATTCGCAAGTGAAACTCCAACCACCTTCTTGTTCTCGGCGGATGCGCAGTCTTCAAGATTCTCCCATTTACCTGGGGCAAAGCGGACTGGGTGCATCCCACTGCGTCGCCACCTGGGTAGGATGGACACTGGCACGAGGTCCCCCAGGTGTGTGCGTGCACGTGCTCAAACCCGTGCCTGAGATACACAGTCAGTGTATCCATCCTGGAATCTCGCTCAAACGCAAGAAACCTCACACAGTTACTACAGTCCGTACAGTACACCCTAGAGTGCATGGGGGGCAACACGTCAGCCCGCAGATGCGAATCCAGGAACGTAAGTGGACTTGGGTAATAGTGTATTCTTCGTCATCTCTGATGTAATTCTCGTTCGTATAGAGAAGTACGACGTAGCTCACACTTCGTTCGCTACACTGTATGGCAACTGCAGAAGTAGACAAAGCACATACACATACGCAAGAACATACACATACCTTCGTTCTTTCTTCTCGTCCACGCGACCAACAAGCTACTGTATGCAATACACGCCTGAACGAATCTCGTCTTGCACTCGATCGTATTCATTCCATGCCCGTTCCTCTCTCTTTTGTTATTGTTGGTTGAATGTGTGAGTTTTCTTGTTTCGTGTTGGTGGGCACAGTTGGAGGTTGCTCATTGAGGGAGCGATCCACCCGCCTCATTGAAGTGAACTGACGTGTTGGTGTTGGTGTCCCCAGTGTTGGTGGTGTTGGCGGCTCCAACAGGCAGACAAGACCATCATCAACCACCACGTTGCACTTGCACTTGCACCCCGCTCCAACCATCATTCTCCAGTTAGCGGCGGCGCACCACGATCAAGGACGTGACGGCAATAACGGCGATGGTGGTCGCGGCCGCGGCCGCCGCGGCCGCCGGTGCATACTCGGCGGGCACGCCCATGGCAGCCGCGAGCTTGGTGACCACTCCACCCTCTGTGGCCTTGGCCGGTGTGGGCGAAACAGCAGCGATGCCAGATTCATCCACGTCGCGCTGCAACATCTTGGCGCAGATTGGATGGTACATGGTCTTGGTCTTGGCAAGAATGGTCTGCGCCATCGTCTGGCCGGCATGCTTGACCAGGTCACGGAACAACGGGCGCACATACTTCATGCGGCCCTGCTCACCCAGGAATGCCGCAATGTTGGCGTTCTGACGCGGATCTCCGGCACGCAACGACAGCGTGTACCAGCGGAAGCGAAGTTCGCAATTGCCCGAGGTCGTGAGCTGGTACTTGACAAAGGCATCAATGGCATCCAGGTGCGCAGGCGTGAACGTCACGTTCTTCTCGGACTGGTTCATCAGCAAAGTGTCCAGCAATAACACCCACTGCGCGGTCTGCCACTTGGTCACCGCATCAGCCGTGGCTGGGCCCCACGTCGACGGGTCCACGGAGTTTGACATGCTTTCAGCCAAGTCAATGGCCTCACTGGTCAGCGTGGTGTCAAACTTGGTCATCACCAGGGGCATCCCGGGGGAATGGAACCATTTCTCCCACTCAATCGCCGTGATCGCCGCGCTCTTGTCCACCGTCGTGGTGAAGTATTCCGTGAAGAACGCTTGGAAATCCGCCGTGGTCAGTGTCTTGAAGCGGAAGTTCTTGATGTACGCCTTGGCAAAGTCTTCAAACACGTCACGGCCCCCGACCACCTCGGAGAGGTAGTTGAGGAAGTTGAATCCCTTCTCGTATGGGATGGAGGAGAAGACATCATCCGGGTCCACGCCATCGCTGTCCGGTACGAGGTGCGTGTACGGGTGGTCCGCGCCAAAGTCTTCCACCGACTCTTTCAAGTCACGCAGCCCCATGGTGGCCTTGAGGTCGTACGCCAGTGGATCATTGTAGATCTTGGTCATGATCTTGCGCTCAAGCCACATGGTCCATCCTTCATTGAGCCAAAAGTCCTTCCACGTGTGGTTGGTCACGAGGTTCCCCGTCCACGAGTGCGAGATCTCGTGCGCGACCACGTCAGCGAGCGAGCGATCACCGGCGAGCAGCGTGGGGGTCACAAACGTCAGGCACGGGTTCTCCATGCCACCGTACGGGAACGACGGCGGAAGGCACACGAGATCGTATCGCTTCCAGACGTATTCCTGACCCGTGATGGCCTCGGCGTGCTGAATGAATTCTTCGGTCTGCGCAAACTCGTGGGCCGCCTTGGCCACGACCGTCGGCTCGGCCCACACGCGGCTGCGTGGGCCAATCTCCATGGAGTCGATGCGTCCTGCAGCGATCGCAAGCAAGTACGACGGGATGGGGACTTCCTGGCGGAAAGACACCATCCGCTTGTTTGCCGGCACCACGATCTTCTTGTCCGACTTGGGCACATCAGCCGCAATCGCGCTCATCAAGCACGTGCACCAGTCAGGGACAATCGCGGTCGACGAGTACGTAAACTTGCAGCCCGGGGTGTCGGGCGATGGCACGATGGTGCGTGCGTGGATAGCCTGGCACTGCGTGAACAGGTACGGATGCGTCTTGCCAGCCGTGAGTTCCTTAGCGAGCCATTGCACGCCGCTCGATTCCGCCGTGGTCGCATATTCCACCTTCACTGTGGTGGATTCTGCCTTAATCGGAATTACTAACGCGCTACCGAACACCTCATGCACAGGAAGCAGCTCGAACTTGGCCTCCTTGCCATCCACGAATACCTTGCTGACGATCAAGTGGTTCGTATCCAACACGACCTTGGGCGCCTCCCCCGCTGTCGGCTTGGCGATGTAACGGATCGTGTACTCAGCAGTACCGCTGAGGCACTTGGTTTCAAAGTCGATGTCGATCACCCAGTGCAGGTGCTGGAAGGTCACCTCATCAAGGTTCGCGTACGAGTGGTGGGTCAATGAGCTTGGGACGCACATGATGGCGATTTGGTTTGTACTCACAGAAATGCCGTGTTTTTTTTTTTGTGGTCGGTGTTGCTGTTGCGCTAATCACCGCACGATTTGTCTACCTTGCAATGGCATTGGGTACCATGATATTCACCATGTTTTGGTTACGGATGCGACTTTCCTGTCGCCCAAAATATCTGCTTGACCTGCCCAAAATTGGGATTCGGATCCAGCTCTCGATTTCCAGGCGCACGGAATGCACTAAATGTGACCGACTCACGGAGCGTGGATGACATCGAGCGAGATATCCAACGGCTCACCGTAACCAGGGCAACGACGAATCGCCAAATCAGAGACCTCCTTGCGGCTACTTAATAAAGCCAGCTTGAGGATTTGACCACTCACGCCCAATCCATCAAAATCTCATTCAAGCACAAAGGGATTATCGTCAGAATATCAACAAGATGGCCTACGGAAAATGTAAAGTATATGTATGGTATCAAAAAGCGTTTGTGTAACGCTGCTTGGTAAAGTGGCACGATCTATTTCTTCTGGTGGTTGATGAAACGCAGCGCGAGGAGTGAGAGCAGCATGAAGAGAATGTTGACGCCAACAAGGACGCCAATATCCAGTCCAATGTCGTCGTGCTTGGTCTTGAACACCTCCTCCACGTAGCCCTTGACCGTAAGGTTGGCGGTAACCGTTGGAGGTAAATCCTGCACAAGCTGGCACGATAGACCCGATGTATGGCCCTCTGGGCAGTCGGCAAACACGATCGCATTCATCGCCTGGAACGTGTACTTGGGTGGCGTGATGGTGTTCAACCACTTGTACCCGCTCGGGATTGCTTCCGCCGGAGGGTTGAAACCAAGGAACTGAATGAAAAGCTGCATCATCAATACTCCGAAAATCGTCGCGACTTCGATACTCGGAAGCGCGTAGGCCAGGAACTGGCCCATATACGTCTGGAACAACAAGTGAAGGAACAAGACCAGCCATTGCAGAAGAAACCGCTCACCGCCTGTAAAGCCCACCATTGGGAAGAAGATCGCCATGAACAGGAGCGTACTGGTCAATGTGTACGGAATCTCGGCGATCATCCCACCAGCGAAGTACCAGAAGGCATTGTACGTTTGCGATGCTCGCTCACGGTAGAATGCTGCTCGCTCTTCATTCGCAATTGGAACCACGCCCGAAAAGGTGACGATTCCCATAAACGTTCCGATCATGAAGAGCATACCGACTCCCGAGTTGATGCCCTGGTACGTGTCGAAATCAACCGAAACATAGGTCAGACCCATCAAAAGGGCCATGATCACAGCGACGAGGTATCGCGTGATATTGTACGACGGCGTGCGCCAGTATACGGTCAAGAATCGACCGATCACAAACGTGGCCTGCGTCCACTCCGTAGCTGCACGCTTGGATACAAACACGAGTTCCCCCTTGCCCTCCTCAGGGAACGTAACACCTGCACGGTTCAGGTTCTCATCCAACTGCGACTTCTTCTCACTCGCATTAAATACTTGCACAAAATCTGTGCCATCACCAGCCGAGTTGCCAACACCTGCTCCGATAACTTCCAACATCCAAGTCGCTGGGTTGTACCCTTCCGTAATGCGAGCCACATCAGGAACTGCCTCGAAGTATTCGACCACCTCGCTTCCCTTCTTGCCAAGTTCACCCACATACACAGTCTCGCCACCACGCTTGAGCAGCAGAAGACTGTCAAACACGAAGAACACCTCGGATGACGGTTGGTGGATAGTACAAA